>DWPT01000253.1:0-27148 GCA_018251895.1 Agathymus mariae mariae
AAGTACTTGTGTATATTAACAGGTTAATAAATAAAATATGGGCTTTTTAAAATTTGAAAATCAGATAATGTATGTGATAATGTTTATTAAGTTTAGATATCTGTAGTAAACATAATATTTATAAAACTCCTGATTAAAACAACTAATAATTAATGCGTGGTGGTTTGTGAAAATAACGATCAAGTTGCTTGCACTTTATATGACCTAAATAGTATAAATAAAAAACATAAATATATGCTTTACATTATATTAGTTAGTTGAGTTACTAATATGATATGAAGTACTTATTAGTTGTCCTGTCCTATCTATATACTATACATTGATAGTTGTTTCTGTTCATAGATACTTAGAATCTAAACAAAATGCGATTATTTATTTTTATTGCGATATCTTCATTTAATATAAAGTTATAATAGTTTTAACAAACAACGATTTTTATAAGCACCCTGTATTCAATTATGTTCTTTTACGTCTTTCGCTCTGCACGTAAAATACACTGTCAACCTAATAAGCACCTTAAAACCATAACCCTTACTATCCTAACTACAGCCTAGTGGCTTCAAACTCAATCTACTTTCCGAAAAACTTGGGATCGAATCCCATACGTACCTCAAATTTCTTAAAGTTAACTGCATCTTTACTTTGGCAAACGTGCAATATCCACAAAACATCCTAAGAGGGTTTTTATGTATGTATATTATAAAATATGTATCATAATGGTACGAGTCCACCGTAGTTTGCCCGCATATGCTGATAAATAACTCGTGTCGACTATATCACGAGAAGCACAGCCTTGGCCGCTAACGGTAGCGCGAGATGTGGTTTTGTTTTGTTACGAAAATTAAAAGCCGAACTGTGTCATTAACGACATAGATTTGTTGAGTGAGGCTACAACAAATATTATAAAAACCTTTTATTTTTTCACTAAACTCATATTGACGATACTATTCACACTTTTCATAAACGTTTCATTTGATTAAATATTTAAGAGTTTCATAAAAATATAATGTTATCGTTTTATCAAGTTTCCTTTTATTTATCACAAAACAATACTGAACCTCTCTGGTAATCTATCACGATTTTCTCGGAATCTTCAAAAAGATACGTAGAAACAAAATAATACTTAGATAAATATAATAAACAGCAGTACAAAACATATTCTATACAAAGTAATAATTTACGCAAACAGTGGTAAAAAGTTTTAAGCCCCACAACAACCTAGGCAGATTGTAGACTTACGTATTTATAGAAATGTTAAGCGTTGCCATGATGACATTTGCATCACGGTATTAGTTGTCCATTAGCGCGGCCTAGTCCTAATCCTGACGAAATAAGGTACAGTATGCGGTGGCGAAGCTGAGATACATTTGCATTTAGATTAGGGTTCCGATGTTTTCGCATTGCCGATTTGATGCGTGCGCGAGATTGTCGATCGCTGCTTCCAGTTATTGTGTCATTACTCATCACTCCTTGTACCCCAAAATACAAGTCACTCATAATGGATTGCATGACTAAGAATTAAACTTAATCGGAGTCTGAGTAGATCTAAAGAGCAGCGGAGGGTTCAAGACAAGAGGCGATATTATTTTCTCGAATTAAGTGCTTTAATGAAAAATTAAATAACAAGTTAGTTAAATAATAATAATAAATACTTTATCGACATATTGTTTTATTTTGTATTGTGTGAAGTCTGATCCTGAGTTAATCAGAAACTGTTTCAAAAAAAGGCTTTTCAATTAATTATTTTAACAATGCGTTCAATAATAATATAATGAGTGTAGACGTCATTAATTTTTTTAAATTGTTCATTAATTTGTTCTAGAAGTAGCAAGATGTGTATGTGCGGCGTGTGTGTATGTGTGTGTGTGTGTGTCATATAACTTTTTATTTATCGTAGTCCAATGTGCTACTATATTAAGTAAGTATCACTTTTTTAACTACGCCTTTCGATTTTAATTTTTAACATGTTATTTATTTAAATTTTAAAAGCGCGGGGCAGCCATTTTGTATTGTTTCTAGGTTATTTTACTACGGACAAGTGGAAGTGGAAATCGCTCACAACACGCTTATTGGTTGCAGGTAAATACGGGACTGCATTTATATGATACCGTTTGTATATGTATACTATATTAAATACGTACATATTTTTTGTCTTTAATTCACGTAGTTATGTCTGCTCCAAATTTAAAATAAAATACCCTTGATACGATCGGGTTTCTACTTTAAAATATTTCGTTGCTTTCAGGATCCAACTTGTTCTCTTGAAGTACATTCACCTTATTCTTGTTTGTTAAGAAATTTACCATTTCATTTTAAACACTTATTAACACTAAA
Organism: Agathymus mariae mariae; assembly: GCA_018251895.1. NCBI lineage: Eukaryota > Metazoa > Arthropoda > Insecta > Lepidoptera > Hesperiidae > Agathymus > Agathymus mariae. The sequence goes on from DWPT01000253.1 coordinate 2,335, forward strand.
CGTGTGACCATATTTAGATTATTCTTCGCATATTTATATTCATAATTTGAGTATGATAGTTATTGATATAATACGTCATGAATGTCAAACGTCAATATAATATCTAAATATATCGGATTAATAACTAAATAAATGTTACTTACTTATCTATCTATCTTACTGAAAACCTAACCTAATTAAAGATGCCAATTCATATATAAATTTATCTAAAGTTAAATGGAATAATTGTGTAGCGTAAATACAGATTTTCAAACTCCATAGATAATTCATTACAGGCATAACATTTGACAGTTGCAATTGCCACCATATTGTTGTCATACGTAAAAACTGAAAAATAATTTAACTAAATTAATTTTTTAAAGGAGAACAGATCATTGAATTTTTTTATTCATTATTTTTCTGTGAATCAGTTTATTTTTCTCTAAATTATGCTAGACTGCACGCTCGCCCAGTATAAAACATCTTATTTCCAGATTACATTTTTGGTCGACTAGATATTAATCAAACAAATTAATGACTATTCTCGGATGTCTTTGATTTTATTATTGGTATTATTTATACCTACATAATTGTACATCCAATTCACATGTGTGAGGGTTTATTAAAATTTATTAGCTAAATTTGTACAGCCAAACAACGTTTCTGTTGTTACACTGAGATCTGTTTAATATCAAGTAGGTACCTAAGCACTCAAAACAAATATTTAAAATATTCCGTTCTTCCAAAACGTATTGCGTAGAAGGATCTGGAACAACGCTACCCAAGCATATAGGCATTTATAATTTTACACCCTCTTATAATTCCGCCTATACTCGTACATTGCTAAAGGGTTGAACCCTTCGCGCCGAGCTCGGTTTTGCACCAAGCCACTGCATCTATGTACCTTACACGTTTATATAAAGTATAGCTTTAACAAAGGATTTTGCACACAAAAAAAATGCTTTTGCAAACCTGTATTGAATACTTTAAAGTGTTTGCTCTGCATGTTACAAAACTTATTCAATTTTATTCCTTCTTTTTATTACAATAAAGTAAGTTGTTGTATTTTGGCGTAGCACAAAGCAAACAAAGCAAAGTTTTTATGTTGTTTTTAATAACTTTTGTTGTTTTTTTTATATAATTAAACATCTATCAATTGCTATTAAGGTTTGTACCTTGAATTGTGCGAACCTTATTTAATCATAAATATATTATGTTTTACATATCTACCCGTACGCTAATACTTAAGACAGAGCTATTTTTCCATAAATAAAAATTAAGAGTTATGGTTATAGTATCGGAGAGCCAGGAATTGGAGGGTTCGCCGCACGCATTTTGGCCGCAACGCCTCAATGGCTGTTGCGTACCTGAATGGGGAGCAATAACCACTTAACATCAGGTGGCACGTCAGCTAATTTGCCGGCAAATTTCCCTTTTGTAGATGTTATCGATTTGTAGACAGAAGATAACTATGTTGCACATGGTTATCTTCTGTCCTAATTACAATTTAGCCTATACGTTTCTTACATGAGAAAATTTTATTAGGCTAAGCTAATTTAATTTGTCGGCTATTGACGTAAAAAAAAATTAACGGTAAAAGTAACTTCCATAGAAAATTTGATCTATTGTCTTAAGAGAACGAGGTAAATAAAAAATAAAATAACCCACAAATATGTTAAATTACAATTCAATCTATATAATGATTTCCGTGTAATATTGTTGCATACAAACAAACAAAAAATCTTAAAACACATGTCTTGGCTTCTATAACAACAAGTAATTAGTTGCATCAAAATAAAATTGAGGGTATAAAGGGCTCCATTAACTCTCGAGTCCAAGCCAACCTCCCCTGCTTGTCTTGCACCCTGCTAAACAAGGGTAGAGGCTATGGCGAATGGTCCCTCCTGCTAAACGTCGCTGGGATCTGTACCACCCAGTTTAATCCCGACGGTACTAACATGGTGGTAGGGTATTTTGTCCGACTGGCTAGGTACCAACTTTCCGCTCGTAGTGTCGGAGATTCAATAATAATGCGGATCTCCCGTTTCGGCAAGGCGATGGTAATGCCTTTGGTGTAACTGATATCAATGGCCGACAAGGGCCATTTACCATCAGGAGGCTTGTCTGACTATTTGTCATCTAATGGCATAAAAATAATTAGTCAATATTTATAGAAAGATTCTGTTTGTTTTATTATTGATGTAGATATATTATATTTAATAATTATTTATATTGTATATTAGAGTTAATTAAAAACTCGCTACGCTTATTCAATGAAACGATTTGAATGGTACTTCAAATTGACGAAACCGCAACATCGATACCACATCACGATGCAGTACTCGGTTGTCTTTTTACCATACCCTTGGCCCAGTTCAATGGCACCCCGAGCAGGCGGCTAGTATCGAAGTGTTTTCGAATTTCTATTTTTATCTGTAGCGACCGGCCAATTTGACCTACAATTTTCGCTTCAAGTTCGTTCAAATAAATATGTTTGATGTAGGAGATCAGTTTTATGTAAAAGACTAGAAATTATGTAGACTTTGTGCTTATAGATACGTATATAAAATAACATCCTTAACAGCGTTTTGTGTTAGCAAATATTTATTTATAATAATATTAATATTTATCTTATTTACTATGGTCTGTGTATAAATCTTACTTTTCTGTTTATTTTTCCTGCTGCAGGGAACAAATGTAAGAATTGTATGAAATTTCTATATGAAATCATGGAATACTTGGACATTGTTACCTGTTTTATTATTTCTTACTCATGATTACCTTCATAAACCATAAAATGAATAAAACTAAATATTGTCTAAGCTAGTTTACTAACTTATATTTGTATCAGCAATAGCTTAGTTTAGGTACGCAGAATAATTGCGTAAATAAAATGAAAAAAACGCTTGATTTATTTTGCTACTAAATCGGTATTAAGCGCGCAAATTCGACCTGTGTGCCAAATTGGCGGCATCGTAGCATCGATACACATCAAGTGCGCGACGCTCGAACGGTTGTCTTTTTAACGCGTCTGTGGCCCAGTTCAGTACTGGTCGTGTTTCGAATTTTGAATTCAGACATTTCATTTTTATTTACAGTCTGTGTCGACAACTTTTCCTGTCATTTCGTTAAAAAAGTTTTACGTTTATGGTGCTAGGGAAAAATTATATTATTTTTAAAACAAAACTATGTGGCGTAGACTTCGCAAGTTTCAGACTATGGAAACTAAATAATATTGATTAATAATATTCTCAGTTATTTTAGCGAAAACTTTCAACATACGCTTCTAGTTTTTCTTATAAGTATGTGTATAATATGATAAATAAACTTCATATATGTAATGTAAGTGTTTGAAATTAATTATCAGATACTACGACCGATATTTGGCCGTATTGTGCCGTATTGGGCCGGCCTAGAATACTCCCCCACAATCCCACGCTGACAGAACAGGGTGTCGTAAGAGGCGACAGAAGCCAGCCTGCTCGGTGGTATGGATTCGCGTAAGGATTATATTATCAGTATTATTATTAAGTCTTTAATATCATAACTCGTATTATTATCTTTTCGTGAAGCCTGCCTGGCTAGCTACCACCCTTCTGCTTGAGTCAGCCGTAAAACGACTCGTTGTGTTCCAGCTGAAGGCTTGAGAGCCAATAATTTATTTTTTACCTTCTTCTCATTTCCTGGCCGACTTGTCTTCTTGCTGATGTAAATGGGCGACGATGACCGCTTACCATCAGGAGGCTCGTATGCTCATTTGTCGGCTATTAACATGAAAAAAAAACTACTTCAAATAATAAAGTCGTCAAGCAAGATCACTAAATTACATCCAAAAATGTGGACTCCGCCTACTCGCACTATTCACCAAAGCCAGCGTGGTGAAGTTATCCTTTACCCGTTCATTGTGAGATAAGACCCATGCCCAACAGTCGGACGGTGGGCTAGTTATAGGTTGTGATGATAAAAAAAATGTATTACTGTATAGCAACCCTAATTTTATTTATTATTTTATAGTTCACTTTATCCATAGTATAGCTAAAGCGATTAAAGTTCACGAATTTTTACTGGCCAACATGAACAAGCGCGAAGTATAATTAGAAAATATATTTCTTATCTTAAAAATATTAAGTTAAGAAAATATTTTTTTTTAATCTTCCGATTTTAGATAAAATCTACCATCATTTTCTAACAATGTTAAAACGTGCTTACTTTATAATCTTGACCTTGCGATTTTATAATCATAAATATACACATTAAAAAAAACAGTGAATTACGAATCTGTCTTGCGTAACATTCGATTGGTATTGTTAAAGTATTTAGGCCAATTTTCTGGTTCCTACGAAAACTTATTTACTATTTTCATGTAGGTTACTCTATAAAATGTAAGCAGGTACGAAACCTATATTAGTCTTTAAAGTTCTCGCATTGGAATGCAACATTTGTATACATTTTCATTAATAATGTACCTAGTTGATTTCTTTTTAAATTATCACTTTTCTCTCCAACATTCAGTACGAAACCGGATTTTTTTTATATCGTTATATTTCCTTTTTTTTATTCATTTAAAATGCAGTCGAAGAAATTATTTTTGTTGCTACTGCTCGGTAGTTGGCCAAATCTTGTAAACATAAAAAAAATTCTCTAGCTTTTTGTCATGAATATTTCCAGCACTTGTTCATTAATTGTATTTCTATATCATTCAATCTATTTCACTAATATGAAGCTCTTTTTGATGACTAAAACATAGACAACGAAGTATTCCATATTTTTCATTGAAACACGAATAGCTGAAGTTGAGTAAACCTCGCGTCGCACAACAAACAATGTCTAGTCTTGATGGCGGATGATTTGCCTATAAATAAATTAACTCCGGAAGCGGTCGGCGGTTCGTCATAAAGGCGAGGGCACAGCAAAAAGTACCAAACGCCGCGGTATTACTTAGCAAAGTACACAACAACAATATTGTCGTCGTATTGTTGTCATTTTGCGTACACCCGCACAAGCCAGATGGCGTGCTACCGTTCGACTGCGGATAAAAATAAAATTACATTACCCTTTCAAAGGACTGCGGAATAGGCGCTTGTGTTGATTGTGACAAAATAATTATATCAATTTTCATGTATTATAATAAATTATATTAATAATAATAAAAGTTAAAGAAAAAAACGCTGCTTGCGATATAAACTAAACTTTTTTAATTATACTGTAGTGACATAAGAAATACAATAATTAAATCAAGTATTTATAATAATATTAATATTTAAAATGCCAGGATATGGTTATAAAATAATTATATGGTGTGTAAAATTTCAAATAACTTACCTAGACGTCTAGAAATTAGTGGAAATTAACTTATTAAGCATATAAAAAATGTGAATAGTTTACATCTTAATATACCCAGTTAAATTATGAATAAAAGAAGGTAATTTCGACTTTAAGACGTCGACAGTTTGAACATTATACCAAGTTATGGGATTACAAGTTAAAAGTTATTAACACAACATTTTATTACATTGTTATACGTCACAAGTTATTGACGTATCTTACGCATGTGGGTAAATAGTCATCGACAGTGTGATCGACAGACGAACACTTACACAGAGCAGCTGATGAAAATAATTTGACGAAAAACAAGCACCCACAATTCAAAACCAACCAGTCATAGAAAGTCGTGTAGATTGTCGAAATGTTACTACGAAAATATAATTTTATATATAAATTGTAAAAATGAATTTTTATCTATGAAATATTATTCTCCAAAAACAGTTTTTAAACGAAGTATTAGTGCCTATTAAATTTAGCAATAATTATGGAAAGTTAGGAACTACCGTATTACTAAAAATATCGGTAGTAAATTCATACAAAATTGATTGTAAACATAATGCACCCACTGTACTAGTTATTATGTTATACTGATGTGTATAATAAGGTATAGTTATCACTATCATTGTAGTCATCTTTATCCATCTTAATTATCCCACCGCTGGGCTCGGGTTTCTTCTCAATATAATGGGTAAAGGATATTGTCAAACATGAAAGCTTAATGCATATTGACAAACTTTACACACTTTTAAGTAAATTATAACATAAGTAATATGAGTGAATGAAATAAAATGAATAAATTAATGAAATAAAATGAATAAATGAATGAAATAAAGTGAATATATGAATGAAATAAAATGAATAAACGAGTGAAATAATATTTATTTGAAGTTGGTTTTCACAAACATTTCTCGAACGTCAAACTACGTCATCGCTTCAACAAATCCTTACCGTGAGTGATCCTGGAAGAAGAAGCGGGCAAGAATTTCTTGCCAGTTCTTGGCAGTTGCCAAGGAGTTTCTTTTTCCTACGCATAGTTACAGAACGCATTTATAGCTATATATTAAACTCATATCCAAGTGGTATTACCTTTAAAGTAACCATCTAGTTTTAATAACTTTTATAATAAGAATGCTTTTGAGGTGAGTTTTTAATTTAGGTACAATATGTGGAGATATGTGTGGATATTTCAAACCTGGAATCGTTTAAAAAAAAATCGACATTCACACTACTCTATATTACTCCAATTTCTAATTAAAAATATTTAATTTATACTATGGACCTACTCGTAGTTGGATGTTTTTGCATTTAAATACGAGCAATCTGAGCAAATTAAATGTTTTTTGTTGTAACGTGGAGTTAAATTAATGCATTTAATGTCCCCGCATGTGTCACAAATTACAGATAAGCAAACAGAATATTTTAAGCTCAAAAATCTCACGAGAGAGTTTAGGTAATTATACTAAAAATTCCCCACACCAACGCGCCGCCATCTTGGATTCGCGAGGCGTCACAAGCGACCTTTTTGCAAAAAAGGCCTAAGTACAAGTATAATACATACATATTATGTGGGAGACAGCAGTGATTAAGTATACAGAGTGTTGTGGGGGAATACTGACCCTATTGTTCTGGAGCTAAAGCTGGCTTTTGTTTGTAGGCGTTTTTGTTGTTTTTTTGTGTTTTAGCGCGTAGGGATCGACGCGGTCCCTCCCCACCCGGGATGAGATTTCTTATATGGTGATATATTATTAATATCTCTGGGGTAGACCGGAGAAAAATGGTGCGCTTTGAAAAGGGAAACGGTGTACTTTATTGCCTGCTCGGTTATACTGAATGGCACAGATTAAAAATGGTCCAATGTGAAAGGTGAGGCGAATGTATACTAACCCTTTGTTTCCGCTGTACCGAATCAACTTATGTGTAAGCTTGGTTTAGCAACAAACTTTTTAGTTTAGGGTACTAGATATTGTTGATTAGGCTTTTTAATTATATTTGACTATGGTTATACGTTATACGATATTTTTAGGTCCTCAAGTAGGGGAATGGTACATCGTTTCGAAACTTACGTTTGGAGCGGTCGTTTGGGTACTCGCAAACTTCTGACTACAGCATGACTAAGTGATTTAAATTACTAGTGATTAGTTAAAGATCTCAGATTTGAATGTTATTGAACCGAAGTATGTTTGAAGACTCGTATGAAGTATAATATAATTATTATTTTGCTATAGGTATGCATGTGGTTCTTGTTGATTGGGTTAGGCTGTTATTTTTATATAGAACTTTTGTCATCATGAATTTCCGAATTTAACAGTTAATATTTGGAGTATTTTACTGTACTTAAACTTAGCAAAACTATTTTTACGTTTTACCTTTTAAAAGTTTTTCCAATGTTAGCGCTTTCATTTTAATAAACTAGGTAAGTCTTATTGGAGTTTAAGCTTTCTGATTTAAAATATTATTTGAATTTTTATACAGGTACACTTTGTTATCCATATAAAAGCTAAAACATTTACATAAACATTCTCTGTCGGACTGTCTGTCTGTACAAGTATCCCGCGAAAATCATGTTTAATTAACGCGCGACCTTTTTGTAACTTCCTCTTTGCATAAATTAAGTTAATGCTTAAAAACAACCCCACTTGATGGTAAGTGGTGATGCAGTCGAAGATGTTGAACGCACTGACTTATAAAAGCCTATTCACTCTTCTTTTGAATACCGAAGTGGGAAAGTCAAGTGACTTTATCTACTCTTCATCTTGGGAATTGGATCTGTTCACGGAATCGGAATTTTAACATTTCATAAATTCTAACATACTGTTAAGAGGATAGTAAAAAAAATAAAATTATTAGGATATTCTAGTTGCAGGATCTCGAGCTGGTAAATTAGCCCGCTAATAACATCTAACAGAGATTGTGAAGCTTAAGTAGTTTTCAGAGCACACATATCAAAGGCCTGAATAAGCATGATTTGGAAGATATGGAGAAATATGACTCCGATTTTCTCTAGGTATATTTCTCTACGCTTCTGAAACATTTACGTAGTACGTGAAGATACTTAAGTATCTCAATACGGAAAGGATACGCACATTCGAAATCCGAAGTTGGTACGAAATGTTATGAATACTCAAGATCCGAACTGGACTGGGCCACTATTTTTATGCGTAGTATACATATCCACTTCAGTCATATTATGCGAAGGGCCTCATAATTTGGATAAATTAATAATTTTATGGAAATTTTATAGAGAAATGATGATACTATTTGATGGAGAGATACAATTACAAAAGCATATAATACCAGAAAATTCTGTTCCATTAGAATTTTTGACACCGACAGCTGATACTTTCCTTAATGACCACGACCCTCGGTCATTAGAAAAAGACAGTAAAAGAACAATGTTTTGGCCGGTTTCCCCAACCTTCGTAATAGTTAGAAACGCACACATTCCTTGTAGCATAAATTACAGCAAAAATGAAATTTATTAAATGCTTCATAACAATAAGCAACAAATATTACGGGTATGTGGTATTTGTAGACGCCGAGCGTAGGTTTTCTGTAAGTAATAAAGCGAGAACATACTGACTTTATATTACAATATATATAGTTTAAAGAAGAATATTTTTTTAAAGTTCTCAAGATAAAAATTAATGAAAAAGTAATTAATTGCCCATAGAGGGTATAATACAGAACTCTTGTCCCAAGTGAATTAAATTTGACCTTAATAAATTTATTATTTAAAAATAAATTAAATATAGAGAAAAGGCCCACTAATAACTCAACGCCAAAATTAACTTTACTTGTAAACATTACATTACAATTTTAAATGTAGGGTACATTTAATTTATTCCGCCTTGCAAGCTACCACGACACCCTTGTCTAGGATAGATGACATAAGGGGCGACTTTTTCTACGAGGGTCCTATTTGTACATGTTTTGTATATAATGTATTGCGGTAATGTACCTACGGCATGCGGTATATTATGTTGGGGGTGAATTCATTTCTGGTGTCTCCTGTTAGAGGTCGCTAACTACCTCCCAGTTTATTATTTGGTGTTATGAAATTTATACGCCATACAAACCACTTACATGAGAAATAAAAGTACATAAAATTATTTTTATTTTAGTTACATATTTTTTTCTCTATAACCCTGTTGTGACAAGTGAAATTATCATGTGTTTTTTTTTTAACTGTATATTAGTAGTACTATCTTATAGTAGGTCAATTGTAATAAATTGATAGGCAATAAATAATAAGATGTTTTGAAATAAGTGAACTCCCGGCCAAATCTATCTTCTAACAATTCCCATTTAAAGATTAGAAAAAGCTAAGAAATCTAGTATGTACCTATTCATAGCTACACAGTGTTATAATAAACTGACGTGGCGCTAGGATGTGAAACTACGGTTGATCATGTCATAAATCAATTTTATTTCATTATTTTAATACATTTGTTTGACATTACCAAAGCGGTGCTTACAAAGATTATAGATTCGGATATAAAATTTACAGCTTGTATTTTAACAAATTATTACGTACAATAAATTACTATTACTATTTATATAATTAATACAATTATAATATACGTTATTATTCTAACAAAACATTGTCATTACTTGATATTCTCATACAATTACATTTTTATTCATATTGACCAACGAAAATCTATTTAGAAATAAGTTAGAAAAGTGAACATATTTTGTTACATTGTTTTCAAATCAAAATTCAGCTAATTTTGGCCTCGGCATTGTTATGTATGAAGACGTGAGATATAAGAACTCTTGATATTCAGCTCTATATAATTTCACTAATGAACACTACGTCAGCTTGGAGGAGCACGTTTTAGGTCCGTTTAAATCTGACGAAAAACCGATGCCTCGCAGTAGAGTTAATGTATTTAAGTGGAACTAATGAGTTGTAGCGGACTTTTTGGTTCGTCTGGTTCTTTTTAAAATCAACTGTGAAATATCTTTTGACGACTTTCGCTTATATTGCTCTAGTTACGGTAAGTTAACAAGCTCCATAAACCATCAGGTGGCCCTGGCAATTTGCACGTTGCCAGCTATGAAATCAATTATTGATTACTTGAATCGAAGGAAAAGGAAGTTGAACACTGCATTCCTGAGTATATCTATCTGCACTGGGTTGACATTGAGCTAAGGCTTTAACACATTTTATCCTGAGAAGAGACACGAAGTCAACAATGTTTTGGCCGTATTGGGGCGGCCTAAAATACTCCCCCCAATCCCACGCTGGCAGAACAGGGTGTCGTAGGAGGCGACAGAAGCCAGCCTGCTTGGTGGTAGGGCTTTGCGTAAAGATTATATTATCAATATTATTAAGTTGGTAATATTATTATTGGTATTATTATATTACCGTGAAGCCTGCCTGGCTAGCTACCACCCTCCTGCTTGAGTAAGCCGCCAAACGACTCGTCGTGTTCCGGCTGGGGGATTGAGAGCCAGTACTTTCTTTCGTACCTTCTCTTTTCCTGGCCGACAACGCATTAGTGATCCGTTTGGTCTCGCTGATGTCCATGGGCGACGATGACCACTTACCATCAGATGGCTCGTCCGCTCGTTTGTCGGCTATTACCATAAAAAAAAAAAGATGTGTTATGATGATATTAATGAAACAAAAGTCTCTTTTTTCAGTATTACAAATATCTTTTATTTTTATTAATTGACATTTTCCGACGTTCTTCTCAATGGTTATGGTTTCAACGAGTTATTTTTAGCGAGTTTCTTATTATAGTTGAGGAGTCCTAGAGTATGAATCCACCCTGCTCCAACATGGATTGATAGGAAAATCAATCCAAGCGTCGGAAGTTTTTAGTAATTCAAAGGCCTCCGACTTGGCTTTACAATTGCTAACTAACGATACCAGTAGAGATCGAAGGGCGCCATACGGCCGCTGGCTGATTGTACCCTTCATTGCAAGGAAGCGCTCAAGTAAATTTGTTACTAACGGTCACCTATCCTTCTACCGACCGCGTTAACAGTCGCTTAACCGACGTAATTCATGTTAATAGAATCTTATTCAGTACCTCTGCGTCAAACGTCCCAGGAATCCTAGTGATTTAAGCCAAAGTGAATCAATTTGGTTTCGCCGTGTAGTATTAGAATTAGGTTGGAGAACTGTTGAGTCGAGCCGTAAAGCTATATCTCAGTGTCAGTGTGAATCCTCAGTTCCACTTTCACTCTCGCTAACTTGGCCTCAGCAAACGGCGCAAATGGATGTAATGGGTGCAAATCGGCGCGCATCACGCATGTCTCCGTTCGCAGTTAATAGACAAGATTGTTTTGGCTCATGCCGTTCAAGATACATTGCTTTCGTCTGGGAAAGCAATTGTACAATAGCCGTGCGTTTACTAACGCATCTAGCCAAATGACAATAGCATTGGCTGATATATTTATGAAAGCTTGGTGTAATTACTTATTTTTTTTACATACAATAAGTTAACGTTTGACAACAACCCCACCTGATGAAAAATGGCGATGAAGTCTTATGACATTGTTAAGCGTTTTCATTGATTTATGGTATAAATAATTTTATTATATATTACTTTTATAAATCATTACTTTTACAATGTTTGTTTGTATTTTTAACGAATTTATTTTGCCTCACTTAAGTTATTGTTAGTACCAAATGGCTTCTAGGAGGAATGTAGGTAATGTGAGATATTTTGTTTGCTGACTGACTGAGTATATTGGTAATAATAAAACTTCTGCAATTACCTTCTCATACGACAAGTCTTACTAGAGATAGAGAGCCTTCAGCACTATGAGCCGCATAGGTTAAACTTGCTGTTATCAGCAGCTTGTAATTGCAGCTTTTTGGGATTTAGAATACTTAAGCTTTAAATCTAAGCTGTTCCAGAGTTCCAGAGAAATTAATATATTTTTTATTTCATATTTATTTAGTGAATATTTAAGAGGTCTAACGGTTCACTACAGAGTGTTTGTATTTTTATTCATTCAGAAAGTTACCGACATATCTGTCAGTTCTAACAGCAACTTCATCTTTTAGTGTTGTTATCACCGTGTCCACGTCAACGCGTTCCATGACACTCCTCAGAAGTATCGAAGTACTGAAGGTGACTTCAAAACTACATCCATAGGTCAAGGAATAGAATCTAAGATTTATGAACCTAATAAAATTATCATTTATTACAATATGCTACGAATTGATAGAGTACATATTAAAGAGAAGGAGTGATTACAACAATATTAATTATTATACAAATTAAAAAAAGAGTAGCAGGAAAATTAAGACAATGGTTTCTTTATTTGTCTCTTGAAGGTATGAAGGTTTCACAGCGTTCGATGGAGAAGGATAGATATCCACCTAGGACAAACTAGAGGAAAACAAAATACTTAATTAATTGAGCAATGAATTCCTGAATCCTAAATAGATCACCATTAAATCAAATCAAATATGCCATTCATAAGGTATAACTTTATTCTCCTTCCCCTCCCCCTCCTTGTATACAGTTATAATTATTTATAATCGACTTCATAGCCCAGACGGTAGTGACCCTGCTTGCCGAGCGAAGGGTCCCGGGTTCAATTCCCAGACGGCGGAGACATCTATGTGACTGATCGATGTTTGTTCTCGAGTCATGGATGGCGGTGATGTTTTATGATGTCGGTGATGTGATATTTGTGTATGAGTCCATGTAGCCCACAACACAGGGAATCTATTTTAGGAACACACCCTCACTTCGTTTTAATAAACTGCGTTATTTTTACAAAAGAAACGATTGTTATTTATTATTATCGGGCATTTAATAAAATTCATATTTGCCCCGTTTTATTGGTAAGATATAGGGTTTCCCAATGCTATGATTTAGTAACAAATATTTTTGCAAAATCTTTAGTGAAAAAGCCAACTTTTGTTTTGTTTACTACTTCCTTAACAAGAATGACTTTTATTATTTTGAATTAATAAAATAAAATGAATCTTAGGTTGACGAGAATCGTAGATATCTTAACAAAAGTTACAGATATGCGAGGTATTATACTAAGGAGGTATATTGAGCGGTTTCCATGTTATATACTCATAGAAACGCAAAGAAACAGATCAAAACTTATAAAAAGTCCTGCCTATATCAAAATCATTAACAAAAATTAATGTATGTACATAAGTTGAAAAAAAAAATACTCATCTGCTTCAGTTTTTGTACTTTTAATAGCCGACAAACAAGCCGTGTGATGGTAAGTGGACACCGCTATAGAACGTTCGTAATACTGGAGCCATTACTGACGAATTGCTGGCGAAGATGGGAGCGAAGAACTTATATATATAGACTCAACCACCAATGCATGAGGACAATCGTGATTGAACCAGGTGGTGAAGGCCCAGCTACGTCTTACAAGAAGGGCCATTTGCCATAGTCTCGTCCTGCGTTCAGCAGCACCCTTCCTCCCTAGAGGTTGACTTAGGCTCGAGTAAGCCCTTTACACTTCTCAAATTTCATGTTGTTCAAGCTAACGCCGAAATACCTAAGTCTATAATATAATCATACTAACAGACAATGTTAACACAATTTAAATTCTATTATAAGGTCATAAGTACTGTTGAGAAATGATGAATTGATTGTAGGTATTTAAGTATTTATTCTCTTCAATCATTTATTTTTTTATTAATTCAATAATTAAAAAAAAGACCACGTCTCAGTGCCATATGTCATCACTGGCAACACGCACAGGTTGATAACCTTGGTTTTCAGGCTCTGGGGTATTTTGGACGTAAAGATGGATCGTGGCTTCCCGAACGCTGCCCAGTATTTTATTTTTTTCCATAACTAAAAGTATCCGAAACAATCGGATAATCCGAAATATTTCGTATTCGTAACTGTCACTGAAACTGGTAGAATATTATTCTTATATCCATATCCTCATCCAGATCCAAAATTTTCTATCCATACCATTCCTATTACATAGTTGGCTGAACACCCCGTGCGATGTACAGAAACATCAAAAGGTTGTGTATTCTAATCTTCGATTCAGGAGCTGCAAATGAATATCTTGATTTCCTAATGCCGAACTTCTTTGTAATACCCATTTTCATTATATGGTATCAAAAGTTAACACGATATAACTATAAATTTTGAAATGAATATGTATCAAACATACATAAAATTAGTAATTTTTTAAGATTAGACGGCTTTTAAATAGCACTAGAAAGGCCGAGCGCTATTCAACGCTAGATGGCGGTGTAAATATTATAAACTGCCAAACGAAAATTAAATGATTTTTATCGCTAATAAATATGAGTTTTGGGATGTATAATATATGATTATTTATTAATAAATATTTATTTATATTGGATACGTAAAATCCCAGAATAATTTATATGCACATTATCATTAGTTCAAAAATTTTAAAATAGATGGCGAGGGATTCTGGTTACGCTTATAAGTTTTTTAATCTTGCGCGTGATATTGCACATCAAAGGTTGTTCAAAATAATTTTTCATCATTAAAATGTATTAATTAATAATATTCTTCTTATTTCTATAAATAAGTTATTAGTAAGTATTTATTATTAATTTAAATACTACGCCATTTCAATTTAGTTACTCGTATAAATGGAAGAGTTAGAAGTTGCGATAGATTCCAATAAGATCATGTCTTCTAAGATTCACCGATTTAAAGCAAGGTGCAGTCAAGATCAAATATGGTAATTATTACATAGCGATTTTCGGAAAATGGAGACCGGAGTAATTCGCTTGACCTTAGCCTTAAATATTCATATTGCTACACTTGTTATGTTGCATTCACTCATTATCATTATTTTTATAATTCATAACGCTGTCACTGCTAGAATAGACTCTCCTTTCAGAGTTAGAGAAATTAAGACCATCGCTTACCACTGTCCAAGCATAGTTTAAGAGAGCAATCTTACTTTTTGTATATTTTTATATCCAATATAAATATATATATGTATACAGGAATCATAAAATTCCACTTTAATTATTTGGATTTGAAGGTTCGTTTGTAAGTTCGATCAAGTTAGAGAAGTCTGGATTTTATTCTTAATATTTCCTCAATCAAGTTTCCTATTACAATATGCAATTGAAAAATGTATTGATGAGTTTTCGACCCATTCTGCCCTAATAACATTATGCAATTTTATATAAACATTTAATGTAAATTAGTACACTGGGTGCCCTTGGCTACAATGTAGTATTATTTTAAGTATTGGGAGCTCAAAGTTTAAACATAGCAAAAAAGTATACTTTAAAAATCAGCTTAAGTTTTGTTAATGTATTTCATGTTATGATAATATATGTTATTTTATCTATCTATATATAGTACACAATTATTGTGTATCTACACAATATATTAGTGTCGTCGAGGCGATGATGTGTTCCTAGCTATGCTAGGTTAAGGCGGGTGGTGTTTTAGTTAATTTGTTTATTAATTAGGTATAACTACCTGTTAGTATATATATTTAAAAACCAGAATAACTCATACTTATATGAAAATATTTTTGATCAACCTCTGTCAGACCAGCTAGTGTTATTATAATAATGCAGTTAGTCATGGCTTCCAATGAAACTCTCAACTGAAAAAAAATCGTTTCATCGTCGATTAAAGAAATTCCCTCTTGGTTGAATATTTTGGCAACCTTTTTGAAATTCATCAAAAATGTTAACTTATAGCTTTTGACTTGCCCACGCCACCTTTATTAGCTTTGCAGTTATTTACGAAAGTTTTATTGTACCTGCTTTTTAAGCAGAACTATATTTGAATAGGCTGCATTCATCATAGGCAGTAAAAAGAAACTCGACAAGGAAGAATTGAAGAACATATCAGTATTATTCGGCGTCCATGTTCTAATTCTTGTTTTTTCGCAATCTTATTTTCATATCTTTTTAAATATTGTTTATTCTTGTCATATAATAAAAAAAAAGTTAATGTAGGTTGCCAACAACCATACCATCAAACGATTCTCTGAACCGGTAAAACTTGCATCAGTTACAATTTATCTCGTTCCATTAAATTAATTCGTCGGACGGTCGTCTGTCGTAATTATAATTTTTCTATCAGCAAACACGCAGCTTGTTATAACGGAACAATTATGTAAAGCCATGATTAATCACAACATCAATAGCGGCTGCATAGCTCTATTTACTCCGCATAGCGGTGACATCTCATTATATACCGCGTCTATGTGTATCTAGGACGGTTGCACGCAAAAATCTAGCACTAGGTGCTTGCCCCCGGCGCCCGTTATACACACGCAACCCACCCGCTCACCCACACAGCGTAATGCCAAGGAGTGAGACTGCGTGCGAGAAAAAGACAGGCACAAAAAACACCCGATGGTGTGAGGTGCTGCCCCCAAAAAAAGCACCAAAAACGCAATCTGCGCAACTTTCCGGCGCAGAATCGTTAACGACTCCCGCTCTCTTTATCGTGCACGCCGTGCCTCCTATATTTCTATTTTTTCTCCGCCTGCTATTAGGCGTAAGACGACTCCGAGTGTAAACGAAAAAAGACCCTAATCCGAACTTATACAGAACACTATCCAGCTCGAACACGATGGCGGATAACTTTGGCGTCGGGCGCGAGACGCACACATTCGCACCGGAACAGAAAATAACGATCGCATTTTTGACCGAAAAGGACAGACAGATGGCTGAAAAGAGAAGAAAAAAACGACGACCATTTTGCTCGGCGCACCTACGACGCGGCGAGGTGAGGTTTATGTATGCGATCTTTTTTTGAGAAAAAACCGAACCAAAACAAATGCACGTGGTCGGGTGTTATGACCGGCGCGGGAAAAATTCGCCTGTTCGCTAAGAGATGCCGTTGCTGGCGGATTTTTTCCAAGGGCCATTTAGTTATGAAAAAAATACAGTGGCGGCGCTAGTATCGCGGGTCGAGGCTCGTGAGGATTGTAATTACCCGTAGGTTGATGAAATTTTCTCTCTCACGGCAAATCTATATTAATATAGGAAATATAATTGAAAATTATTATGATCTCAAAAATTAAAATCGTTGCGTTACCGTTAAAGCCACCAATCTTTACATATGACAAAACTATTTTTCAAGAACAAGCTGTTAAGAATTCCGTGTTCGATTTCGATACTGTGGAATTGTGGATGGACGCGCCTCTAATTTTTGTAACTTATGTGCGTATTAGAAATTATTATGACTTGCTTACCTATGTAAATATTGATCTGCGCGATGCCTAACGTTTTCACAAGTTTGTTGAATTATGGCAAGCCCGCAGTTAAGAAAAAGCACTACGCCGCGCCGGTAGCATACAAAGAACTTACAAATATATAAATTTGAGTTATTATTATATCAGAATTCTAATAATAAACGTCCACATACCCACAATATATAAATCTCTCAAACTCTCTCACTTAAGAGTCAAACCTGGGATCGAACCGGGGATCGGGCTACTGAGTTGGCAAGGAGCTGTTACCCCAGTATATCTATTCAACAAAGGTCGGACACAAGGAAGACTCAAGTGCCAGTTCAAACTAATTTATAAGTAAGGTTTTCCGCTAGTACTTAGTACCAACTTTTCTTGGGTCGACTTGTATTTCCGTCTGCCTTCAATATAACAATATTATGTCAGAAGGTAAACTAAAAAAAACGCTAAGCATAGTGTTGTTAAACAAGCCACACTCAGAATAAATAAAACAACATTGATTTTATCAAAAATAATTTTTTATTTCTAATATCCCTACTAGGTATTTTACGTATCTAAAATGGCTATTTATTTCAAAAACTCTGTAAAAATTCATTAATTATTCAATTCATTCATTGTTTAGTAAAAATTACAATAAGTAATAAATAAAAATGAATTTTGATAAGATTTTTTAATAATTTCTCCGCGGTACTTATATTTCAAATAAAAAAAAAAAACGAAAATATTGGTACATATACTTATTATTTTTTAATTTTATTTATTATTGAGTTATCTGAAATATGTTTTTGAATTTTGTGATCGTGGAAACGGAACGTAATTTTCTTGTCTCGCTCGTCTAAAGTGTTTGAAGGTGTTTTAATACTGTGTTGTAATATAATATAAAAATTCAATATTGTTTCAATAATTTAAAACCGTATAGAAGTAATACGTCATTAAAATACCTACAGTTTATACCACAAAACCCACCCGTGAGTCAATAAAGTCATGGGTTTGTAATACGTCTACTATTTAAATATGGGTCTTAGGTTTTCAGGTCTATTCTTAGGTCGTTCTAAAAATAATATGATTATTATGATAACATTAAATAGAATAAATATAAATTCCTCCAAATTGCTATATTCAAGAGGCTACTTGTCTTGGCAATGCTTGCGGATTGAAGCAAATAATAATTTAATAACACTGAATTTCCACAAAGTAACGCCTGATACTATCGACTATTTGTCTTGGATTTTTAAAATTGACATCTAATAACACCAATATTATTGATTAGTATCTCTTAGCAGGCGTAGTGTAAGCGGAAGCGTTGAGTAGCGCAGGAAGCAGCTCATAGGATGCGTAAAACTGATCTTACGCAGTGGATCCAGATGGAGTGTGCCCGAAGCGATAACCACTCGATATGCTCCACCTGGAATGTTAAACGAGTATGTTGATGAGTATCGCCTTTGCTGATGCCATAAAATAAACTACTTCAATTGATACCTGTACCATTTATACTAATCTGTGGTAATATTATAAAGCGAGAGTGCGAATTTTGTGGGTTTTTGAACCGGAACCATGGCACTAATTTAAAAAAATATTTTATCATTTGAAAGTTGCATTATTCCGGATGGATTTAGATCGAACGAAGTCGGAAACTTGGATATGTTATCTGCGTTTGTGACCGCACAAGAATGGTAACTGTTAAAGGAGCACCTTATTTTGCGAGTTCTTTTAAAAGCCAACAAGTGAGCAAAGAGGCCACCGAAAGGTCATCACAACACTAGCCAATCACACCGCCTCTGTAACACCAGAATGCTTGAGAAATGTCTATCACTAGAGTATATCATAAACGTAATTGCTTGACTTGACAGATAGCTTATGACTGACACTAGTAAGATTATATGAATTAAGGCTAATTAGGGTTAGCACTCGTTACTCGATTCTTTTTTAACTTTCTTTTTTATTATATATAATATTTTCTGTTATATAGAACGAAATATACGAGGATTTCAAAGGGTTGTCAAGACATTTTATATTAGGTACGAGTAATTTGTGTTTGCTGCTAGTCAATTTATTATTTTTATTTAGTTTTTTTGCAATGTGGTGGAGATAATAATAAGTTATATAAAACACAATAGGAATACATTCTAATAATAAAAATGTAAACCCAATATTATATGTAAATTTTAGTATAGAAACTAAATACTCGATACTAAAATCAATATTAAACACTAAAATAAATATTGCTAAACTTTATTATTAAGTATTTTATTAATTTGTAAATTTATAATATTTTTGAAAAGCGGGCTATTAGTTTTATTTTTAGATGAGATAAAAAAATTAAGTACCTCGTTTATGGTATAGAAAATCCTAAAACTTGTAGAAATTATTTCAGCTCCCAACTGGCATCTCTCACCTGAAAGTATTGACAATCAAATGTTTAACGATTTAAATTTTATACATCGGTACTTGTATTTAAAAAAAATACGTAAAGAAGACAGATAATAATAATAAAATGAGATTTATGAAACTTATTAATATTTTTATAAAAATAACTTTTTATTATTAACGAATAAAGTTATTCATAATTAGTTGTTAGCTATACAGCCTATATATCAGTGTACAATTGTCACGACTAATGCAACAACAAGTCCTTATGTATTTATGGTTTATCTATTTGTCTGTTTGTACGACGTAAACAGTACTGAAACTATTTATGTATGTCCACAAGTATAAATTATCACAATTTGTCGAAGCAATTTATGTTAGACAAAGTTAACTGTTTGGCAAAATGTAATTCCTTAAACATATCGGTACACCGTATATGTATACTTTCCTACAGGTTTTTAATGTAACATAGTCGGGAAGTAAATAAAGTCCTTACCTATATATGACATATCAGTGTTAGTGGCGCCTGGCAATCTGCCGCGGCTACGGACCAGATTTTCTGAAAATATAAAAATCACAACTTTAATACATAGTACAATCGTTGACACAAGTTTGTATGGATGTCAGTAATTGCGTGACTTCTCCACTATACATATTATATAAATCTGAAGTGTCTCTCTGGATATACATTCCATTTTTTTGACAATTTTCATGATAAATATTCGTTTATGACTCACTGACAAACGTCAGTGATATTTATCATGAAAATTGTCATAAGAATAGATATTTGACGATTTTGTAATTTTTTGTCTGCCTGTTTGTAACTTCACAAAGCTTCACTGATACAACAATATATTGGTTTACAATTACAGAATATGTTTATGTCATATATATGTATACATCTACTCGTGTATGTCTCTCTTAACTTATGTCCGCTTTTGTGAAGTTCTATGTTTGTCGATTTCGAAGAGCCGACAAACGACAAATATAAAATTTTGCAAATGGATTCACCAATACATTATAATCATAACAAAACGAAGCAAACGACACAACATAGCCTTCAGATTGGATTATTCAAACCAATATCCAGCAAAAGATCAAACGATCATCTAACGGTATTTGTAAGTGGCCATTATGTTTCATAATGCGTGGAATTAACGATTAGTTATCGACGTTAAATTTGATTTATAAAAGTACAATCCGTTTATAGTAGCGAAGGCTCTCTCGTCTATAGGTACTTACATGATTATTCGTATTGTTATTGTTGTCGTACGAACATGAAGATTACAGAGATATAAATAAAATAAATGCATTTAAATTACCTATGCACGATATACTAATTTAGGTATATTTTTAATATTTAGTGTCCGATGGTCGCTTACTCCTGAAATTTTATTAGCACAATAGAAAAATAATGAAACTATCGGTGTAAATTGAGACTTATTGTTGTAAATGTGATAAAATTTAAATGTTATTTTTTGGAATAATATCGGTGGTAATTACTCATAAGTAAAAACAATTTTCAATAAATATTTTAATATACTTCCATTAGGAATTTACCTTTTCCACGTGACTGTAAATGCATGGTCTATGGCTGTGGTAGTGAACGTTCAGGAGCTGAAACAAAACACAATAATGGTTATATAATGTTATATAATGGGTTTGAGAACCGGTGTACGGATCGTAGGAGAGAGTCCACTAAGATCTTATCTGAGTGGGCGGTAAAAAATATTAAATCAAGCAATACTAACGAAACGTTGTATGTCATCTGCCATCGTCAGTCGCAGATATCCTGTATGCTTCACACAATGTCAAATACAAAACTATAAAATTACAATTACATACAATTTAAGGTTTCAGTTAAGATAACAAAAGGTTATGATTCGTTTTATTGTCCCATTATTTAATTAACATACTATGACCAATGCTAACAGTACTACTCTAACAGAGTTAGGAAGCCATTACAATTCCCTCGGGAGACATAGATACATTGTCTATTTAATGCATGCAATATTTTAAATAGGTAAATATATTAGCAACTCTAATATCTAAACGCTGGATGAAGAAATGTATAAATAAAAACCATTTTTTTATGTAACAAGTCGACAAACGAGCTACTCATGCCATTTTCTACCATGTTACTATGATTAATTGATACGCTTTTTTGTAGGTGTGTCCGGCGGGATATTTGTAATTGATGTTGAACTAAGATCCCGTTGAGCTAGACACTTGAAATTTGGACCATAGCCCAAAAGTGGATGACAATGCATGAAAATGTGAAAAAAGAAGAAGAAAAATTTTATACTGTTTAGTATGTTATAAATTTTTTTTTAAATTCTTTTTTATTGTATCTTATTTTTCATGTAACTAGTCGACAAATCAGCAGACGAGCCATTTCATGGTAAGAAGTCTTCGTCGCCCGTGAACATCAGTAACACCTAACCGTGGACCAGTATTACTACTGGCTCTTCGACATTGCGACCGAAAAACATATATTTATACAGTTGGTTATTATAGATAAATTAAATTAAATAGCCTTAATTTTAATGTTACTGCATTTCTTTACTTGGCTTGGGTTTCCTCTCACTTCCTACGAGGTTACTACAGAGAAACTTCATATTATGCGTCCTA
This sequence comes from Agathymus mariae mariae, assembly GCA_018251895.1. NCBI lineage: Eukaryota > Metazoa > Arthropoda > Insecta > Lepidoptera > Hesperiidae > Agathymus > Agathymus mariae. Next base: position 24,805 of record DWPT01000253.1, read on the forward strand.
GTTGCACAATTTTAGACAGTCACAATTCAATTGTTATGTAATCAGCGGCCAAATAATTTATATGGCCGTCCTAAAGAGACTGTTCAATAACATTAATATTCCAAGCTAAGAGGAGATTCCATATAATTCATAACCTTTGGATACGATATCTCCTTCTTGTGTAATTTAATTCTTAATAACTTAATTCGTGTAATTGAACAACATATTGTTATTAAAAGAAACAAGCAAACGTATACGATAATAAAGAACGATTTCTTTCAAATAACATAAGGCATTAAAATCAAGTATGAGATAATAAAGAAATAATGAATCTCATATTATAAAACGAGAAGATCAGATATCACAGAAGTAATTATTGTAAGTAAGTAAGTATTGGGGAGTAAGAAGCTAACAAATAATGTAGTAATCAAGTAACATAAATATGCAATAGGAACTAAAGATTTCCAGAAGGCCAACATAATCCAGGATATCCTTAGCAGCTGCAATAACAGCGCGTACACTCCAACCCGCCTTAGGCCTCCGTCGCTAGCAAATTTACGTCTGCAAAACTCCATAGCCAGATTAATTGCCGTCAACCGATCGAATCCGCATTAAGCCGATTTGCCGCCCTACACCGATTCGATTATCTGCCTTCCTCGCATAAAACTGTCGCCCGGCACAAACGGACCCAACCCAAACACCACCTTACCGCTCACACTTACAGCCTCATCACCATTCTCCGCGGAGCGGTCTCATTTTGGTAAATTTGGGTCGTTAAAGACGCAAATATGATTAGACGTGGGCGTGTAATATTCAAATTTTGAGACAGCTATAATCAATGTCGCATCATGTACTCGTATCTACAGCACCATGAAAACATGCAATTTTAATTTAAATCTTCTTGCTTTGTACTATATAAATATTTTTTCCATACTATTTTTTCTCCATTGACCTTGTTATTTAAGCGAATACTTGGGCGCGTTTATCTTGAAATATTTTCTTTCTGAGGTTAGTTACTGTTGACTGGGATTTAAATTGTGGTCTTGGAGATCCCTTCAATGAGCTCTAACTTCTCTCAGTCAATCTTTATCCATCGGATGGATTCCATCCCCGGATATGACACAGGCCCGTGTAAGTTATAATATAATTTCGCATCAACGAAAATTTATTGATGGAAAGCAATATCAGTCCAATCAGGAATTTGAATTCGGAATCCGGAAACACGATAAACATTAAAAAAATATATACCTTAACAAAAGCAATAAACCCCACTACTTCATAATTTTGAGTAATCGGAATACTAACAAGATTAGTAAAAAAACACATTTTGATTGTTATCAAAAAAATCACGTAACCATAGTTAAAACTTGTACAAAGATGACATTGAATTCTAGATTAATTCGTAATTAGAATACTACCATAGTTAATGTAATAACCAAAATTCCATGCGAAGCACAGATTCAATAAGGGAATTTCACATGCGACGTTAACTTCAAATGTGTACGTTAATAATTCACGTCTAATGTTGACGGTACTATACACATCTAGCTACCTAGCGCGAGTACGGCTGCGGGGTGGCCGCCGAGGGGCAAATCTGCTGTACAACTTATACACGACGACAAGTTGGGGATAAAGCGTAAATATATCGAGGTGTGAGTGTAGTTTTGGCCAAATTCGCGAGTGAAATGTGGGCGTGAGCGCGAACGTTGTAGTCAACGCAAAAGTCGAAGATGAACCGTTACATAATTAGAACGTCCTACAATATCACCGTGTATTTATATTAACACGGCCACATTTTTTTATTTTGAGTACTATTGAAAGAGTATTATCTATATAATTTATATTAAATTTATCGTCATTTTTCTACAAATTAATTTATGAATATTTATCCCTGTTATAATCTTAACTTATTCGTTTCGGAGTTAAAAACTTTAAGTCAGAATTAAGTTACATTATTATTTCATTGATATTAATTTTATGAGATAAATAAACAACAGGCTACAGGATAGAAACCGTGTGAAAGATACATTTCTGTATTTTAAATTCACCACTGAATTCAGTAAATTCCGGTAAATTTACATATAACTTAAAGATAGATTAAAATAAAAAAAGAATAATTTAGATATCTGAAGGGAGCACAGAATCCTTTTAAGATACCGGTTTCGTGAGTCCATCGCTCGTAGATCGACTCATTGTAACGCCCGATGTTCCCATAATCACGCATGCGTTGACCTTGGGTCAGTGTCGGACCCTGTGACTTGACCGTTGATCTTTTATAATGTACCGGTTCAAAGGTGTTTTAAAAATGTCTATTTGCCATTGAACTTTAAAATGTTTTAGGGTTACTAGATCGTAAGATGTAGTG
>DWPT01000254.1:0-27137 GCA_018251895.1 Agathymus mariae mariae
GTTTCTTGAATTCTAATTTCAGTAATATGTAACAGGTAAAGGAGAAGGTTGTCGTCATGTTCAACAAGGAAGTGAAGTTCTCCATCGTGAAAAGTGGAGAGGGCTTCACCAGCTGCGCCGACGAGGGTCCAGCCCTCTGGTTACATATTTTTGCGTATTTTTGTGAAATGTTACGGTTCTCTGACTTTTGTAAGCATAATTTGAACCTACTGAACTGGAAGTAAATTTTCTTTACATTTCAATTAAGTACGTTACAATGACATGCTTCATTTGAATAAATCGTTAATTACCTAACACAAAATTATATATACTTACAATATAATAGTTCAGTTCATTCTCCGGGACGTTGCATCATTACGTTCGGACCTATTGTTTGATTATTCTCAGTCTTTGATACATTATTATCAACAATGACAACAATTTTGAATATAAAAACATATCATATTATATAAAAATATTGTAGCGCCCTTCTTTTCAAGTTTTCACCTACTGTAATTCAAATACACTTTATATATTAAAAACAATTTACAACACGATGTTTCAAGAAACAGAATACTCAAATACGGAGATTTGCGCAATTTGTGTAAGTATTTTACGACGAATGCCAAATATTAATAACTGTATTATACAAGCAATAATACAGTGAAAACGAAAAATTAAAATACTCACACGCCCTTACTAGGATTCATCGGGTTGCGAGTGGCATAGACGTACACAGATATCACATTACAAACACGTATGACCCGAGAACGAACATCTATCTGTCACATAAATGTCTGCCCCGGCTGGGAATCGAACCCGGGACCGGCCGGCCGGCAGGCAGGGTCACTACCAACTGCGCTCCGAGCTTGTCGATACAGTAATTCCTAAATATCTTAAATATTGGGAAAAAGATTTTACGTAGTTGGCTGTTTCCATTAGCTCCTTAATTCAAATATCGGAGTATGCATTAATTTTATCGGTGGACTCCTGTCAAGGTCAACTCCGGAAACGGTTGACATGTGACTCAGGCGCCTCAGGATCGTCCAAGTTCTGTTGCACTGTTTGCAATTATTTAAAATCAATACTATAATAACGTTGATTCCTTAAAATAAGTATAAAGATAATTCAACTTTCGACAGTAGTGTGACCAGTAGTGGTTCCATTAAAAATTTAAGGTACTATATATGATGCTCAGGTCTGTAGTCAAAGGTAATTTTTTTTCATATGTCATATTAACTATTTTTGGAAAAATTTAGCAATAGTGCTTCTCAAACTTTCTAATTATAAAGATAATTTATGCAAATGTAGTACGCATACTAGTGCAAAAGGATTGCAAGTGCTATCGTCTTTTTTCTAACGAAGTTGATTTTTTCGCAGTATGTTTTCTCTTGAAAATATAAAACATCGACCCTGACTTGATGTAATTCATTTGAGTGCAACTTGGATCACGTTTCATAAAACAAAAAAATACTTAAAAGGTAATTAAAATTCAATATACTTTTATTTTGGTAGGTCGTTAAATTTATTCTTTGATTGTTCTAATTTGCTACGACGCACATTTGTTGGCAATGTTATGTAATTGTATAATGTAAACAACATGAAACTGAATTATACATGTCGTGCAAACCTCGTTTGCGCTAACTGCCAGATTAGCCGTATTGGGGCGGCTTAGAATAATCACCTCAATCCAATTCTGGCAGAACAGTCTCATAAGAGGTAACAGAAGCCAGCATGCTTGGTGGTAGGGCTCGCGTAAGGATTATATTATCAGTATTATTATTAAGTCGTTAATATTATTACCGTTATCTGCCTGTGAAGCCTACCTGTCAAACGTCAAACGACTCGACGCGTTCCGACTGGGGGCTTGAGAGTCATTATATTCCTTCTAATCTTTTTCTCATTTCCTGGCTGACAACTCGTCAGTGATTACTTTAGTCTTGTCGATGTCTATGGGCAACGGTGACCACTTACCATCAGGTGGCTCGTCTGCTCGTTTGTCGGCTATGTTACTCTATGTAACTATGTAACTACCGCCCTTAACTTTGGCGGCCAAACGGGGAATTAACGAGAGGGTTGCCTGTCATCGTATTACTTAATACGTATTATACTAATAATATTACTTACTTATTATACTTAATGTCTGGAACTGAATGTTATACACAGAGATTTATGAAAGTTTAATTCATTGTGATTTTAAATAGTGCTCACGCACAAGTTTTTCTAACAAATTTTTATAGCTAGCTCCTTAATCTGCCCAATAAGGAGTTCCAGAGAAGTGCAGATTTAACTATGAAGGAGAATTGGAAGAAGATGGTATTAAAGGGCAAAGTAGAGATTTTTATGTTTCATGAAAAATAAACAGTATCCTAGAAAAGTGCTTTTGATGAATAGTAAACCATTTAAATTCAGAGCTCAAAGGAGTGATATGGTCATATTCACGTAAATTTCTTATCTCTTCAATTTCTTAATTCTGAAATATCCGATACAGAAGTGGAATGGAAATTATAAAAACAATGAGATGAAACAAATAAAACCATTTTATTGAGTAAAATACTGCTAAAAAGTTAACTTCATAAATATTTGGAACACCTAGTGGCGCGACTATATAAAGTTATAAAGATAAGGATTATTGACAAAGTGAAAATAATAGGGACTTATTAATAGTCTATGTTTACCACTTTAAGACTACGTACTCTGTGAATTGTCTATGATATTTCTAATTTGGCGCACGCGGAAGTGGATGTGCTCAAAATCAATTTCCTTTTCCTATTATTTTTCAAATAGTTTTAATCGTACAAAGTAACTTATTTTTTGATTTTACCAAGTGCTATAGATTACATATCTACTGTGTTTAATTCTAAATACATATCAGAAAATGGAGGTCTCCGATATAAACGAGCTTCTGAATGTACGGTGTATTAAAATGGAAAATGGTGAAAATGCATTTAATGATGACTCCGGAGATGTGGAATCGTCAGAACCTCTATCAATTATACCTCAATATGTCACAGAATCGGATCTAGGCAAGATTGTCACACCTTAGTCACCTAGTTTTAAAACTATACTGACAAGAAACCTAAACGTATATAGTTACAAATTGACCTTTTTGATAGAAATCATACTTGTTCATTCATAGGACCAATTCAATCATATTTTACATCTTACATTAATTTTAGAAATAATCATATTACTTGATTTTTAAAACAGCATTTTTACACATAGTCCACTGTGTTGGTCTAGTGAGGTCAATGTTGCTGGAGTTCATACATCTTTAAGAGAATTAAGGTTTTATTGCAATGCTCTCCTTCCGTAAAGCTACACTAAATTGGCCCATAACTGTAAAAAATATAGTGCTGATATGCAGCTTCCTTTTTAATGTTACTAACATTGAAAGCACCAGTCATAAATATCGGTGACATAACATTTTAAGACTATGTTACATTTGCGATCAGTATATTAATTTTCAAATAATTATTATAGGACTGATGCCACCAGGTGCAGAGATTCTTCAAACTCCTCTGGCAGTGTTTTCTGATACTCCTGATGATGAAGATACTATGCAAAGCACTGATTCTGGAGGTATTACACATATAATATGTCGCATAAAATTATATATTCAACAGGCAGCAAATATATCACAAATATCACCATTAAATAACCATGGAATTTAATAGGACAATGATTTTAACATCCTTTTTCAAACAGACCAACTGATCATATTTGCATTAATTTATAGTGAAGCTGGAGTTACAAGTCGATTCGACCTTTGCGAATTTGACATAGCTCTGTATAAAACTATAAACTAGTCATACATAGTTATTTATTGTTTTTCAGAGGAAGTTATAGTACAACTTATGGACATAAGAACAAGACTAATCAAACTTCGATCCATGTTAGAAAGAAGACTCAACACTGATCTTTCTGACTATACATTCTGGTTGCAAGATGCCAAAATGGTGAGATTATATTGTATTTTGGGTATAGATAAACCAACATTGCCATTTGATGCAGTCAGTAATGGCCAAACTTAGTGTCAATGCCTTCAACTCTTTTAGAATGTTATTTGATAGTGATACATAAAATTGATTGCTTCACTACATAATTTTTTCTGTTGCCAATGCAATTTCTTACCTTTGACTGACATATTTATTTATTATAATTTATTTTTCAGTTAGAAAACCATAAAACACTTGTGGAACAGTGCATTAGGGGGGAGGGTGTTGTACAAGTGAATGTTCAAGTTCGAGCTTCGGAGAGAAAGATCAATATCCTGGATGTTCTAAAGCCAGATGAGGAACTGGTGCAATTACCACCACGCCATGACACCAACTGTAAGTTTTAACATGCTTAATGCTGTTACAACCTAATCTTTGAATAGTTAGTTGAATAGTCATTGATAGTAAGATGAAAAAGTCTATATACAGCACTTTTAATACCATAGGTTCAGAGTGTAATACAATATTTAAATTGAAATATATAGATGTGAGTGAAAAATATAAATTCAGTGATTGGGCAGTATGTTTTAAAGCAGAAATAAGTTGTATGAATTGTATGGTGAAAACCAATTCAATAGGGTACCGTCTTTTCTTCAACATGTAGACATGTTTTATAATTTTAAAATCAATTTGCGTTCAGGCAAAGTCAATACATATGAAGGAAAAAATTCAAAATTATAAAAATAAAGTTGAAACTATGTGGAATGTTAATACTATTAAATAAATCATGCAACATAAATTATGAGTTAGTGATAAATAAAAATAAAATCGCATCTGATAATGAAGTAGCAATCGTTTTTGAAAATTACTTTCACAATATACCTGTTACGTTGACTAATTCACTACCTTCGTCGCCAGTAGAAACTTTTCTATATAGTAACTATAAAGAAAATATGTTACTGAATGTAGTATTTTATTTGAATTTAAACATATTACAGCATTAGAATTAGTCAAAACTTTTCGGTCACTAAATATTAAAAATACTGGTGACCTGTGGGGAATGTCTGTTAAAATTATAAATAATGTAATTGATGTCATAGCCCTCATAGGGCTTGGATTTCGTTTTTACAATAAAGTTCGTAATTTGATACATGAGTTATTGGAACTTATAGGTGGCCCGTTAAAATACAGCTTTTAAACGAAGGACATTATAGTTTAGATGTATATATTAATGACAAGGACGTCTGGAAATAATAGTGTCGAAACCGGTTCCGCACAGGCTTAAACTTTTGTAATGAGCATGTGTTGTCTAAAAGATGTGCTGAGGAGTTTCTTACGTCGTTTCTTCTCCTTAAGATGTGCTGAGGAGTTTCTTACGTCGTTTCTTCTCCTTGATGTTAAAGCACCTTACCGTAACGGAAGCACAAGCAAAAAATGACATGCATAAGTGTATTTACAGAATACCTGCATGATTAAATGATTTTGAATTTGAATCTTGTTTCAGTATGAAGAATTAATATACTCTTTCCTTAGTTATATCTTTATCATCTATCACTATATTGTCACTCAATATCAAGTGGTGTTGTTAGCTTAAATTAAAGAATTAAGTTTCCAGTATAAAAAAAATACAGTGTTTGAAAGGGTGCAAGTAGGCGGCCAATTGGGATGATATGTTAATGATATATTTGTAACTGGTAATGACCACCGACAGAAGAATTTATCTTGCTCTATTAAAAAAAGGTCTTACTGTCAAACCACATTTATCAAAGTATTCAAAATGGTAGTTTTACTACCATATCAAAAAATGGCTTGTCGTGGCTTTCGGGTCTTCTTGTCTTTCATCCATGCACAACAACTCCATTCACAACAAACTAGAACTTGTGGTTCCATGTAAAACCCCACTATTCCCCAGTGCTGGGCGCGGACGAGCCAATGATGGAAGCGACAGCGACCAGCGAAGCACCCCACGCTGCCTCCGTTAAATGGGTGGTCGACTCCCACTTTCGGAATGAGCACACCCGGGTTCGCATCCCCGACGATCCGGCAGAATGGTAAGACCTATTGTATGTATGTTGTTTGTATAAGTTGTGAGTCGGTGTGACAATAGCTCACGGCCAATATACGTCGTCACCCGTCCAGGTCGGTGCAGCACGTGAAGCTGTGGATCCAGTGGGCCGTGCGACAGTTCAACCTGATCGGCATCAGGCTCTCCGACTGGAACATCAGCGGGACCGAGCTGTGCGCCATCACCAATGTGCAGTTCAAGTAAGTGTAATGCTACAAACAATAAAATTACATGTAGCGCTAGTTTTTTGTTTTTTGTTTTTGTTATATGCTAACTTCAAACACATGTACACACAAAAACATCTTACGGGATAGACTTTAGTTGTATAGCGATAAGATTGGAATTGAATTAAACAAATATTGAAAGGCTGGAAGGCTGAATGGGAACAAGTTAATTTTTTGTGAAGAATTAAACAATATTGCCCCCTATCTGGTTGGATTAAAGATAAGACCCATCCGGATGATCATAAGTGCCAAAACATCATCAAAATCGGCCCGGACGATAAGTAAGAAAAAAATTACGAACTCACGGACACATGGATATAAATGTAATGCAATTTTACTTACTCCCAAGAGTGTATGCAATTTGAACAAATGTTTATTTCTCTTACGATTCGATCTGCGTGTACGTTTAATAGGCGCGTGAGTATTTATCATTCAACTTTTTTGTTTTATACATCTCATCTACTTTATGTTTTCTACAATTAATTATATGTAATTTTTTCATAAATTTTATAGAGAAAAAGTTCCTTCGGATCCTGGCGACTTGTTCTGGACACATTTCGAGCTGCTGCGGAAATGCAAGTTTATCGGTGGGTTCAAATTCAGATAATGATACACAAAATATTCATTAAAAATATAATTCGCTTTGGATATAGCTGCATCCTGTCGCATGTCGTAATCGAGGAGGTCTTCGAAAGCTCGCGAAATTTTTGTACCAGCGGTCAAGCCCCCCAAGTGTTATTAAAGTATGAAACTCGGGCAACGTCCTCATACAACAAATACTTTTACGAGCGTCTATTATCGGCAATGCTATTTAACTTGCAGCTATCGTACAAACAGACGAGCCGGTCGTCACAAAAGACCCCCTGGAAGTTCCACAGTCGGCCATCAAGAAAAAACCTAAACAGGTATGTTCATTTAATTTGAACGTCGTTGCCGCACTACTCTCACCGCACCGCCGACCGCAACATTGTTTTTCCTTTTTTCCTTTTTCATTTTTTATGAAATTTTGAGATAAACTTTTTTTACATCAAAAAAGTGGTTACTCACTCGTACGCAATTTCGAGTTGAGTTCATTATCTTTTTTTTGTTATAAGAATTTATCGCAATATTAAAGTGTAGTTTTTTATTCTAAACTTAGAGTTATTGTTGACCAAATCACTGGGTCCGTTTCTCCAGTTGATAGTGCGTCCGTGTCCGGAGGACGCGGCGTGTGCCCCGGTGTCCTCTCGCTTCGGCAGCAACGGTCAGATCCAGCTGTGGCAGTTCTTGCTGGAGCTGCTCACCAGCGCCGAGTACCTCGACGTGATACGGTGGCACGGTGAGTCGCTCACACTGTGCCGTTTGCTTGAAAATATCATGCGAAAGTACATGGTCAATAGTAGTTTTTGATATGACAAAATCGAACCGGAATCATTTGAACCCACGAGAATAGGACCCCAAAAATGTATATTTACTCATAAACCCACGGAGTTTTAAAAACCTCCAATTTGCATAAAAATGTTATTTTAATTTTCTTTTAAATCGTGCTCTCAAACAGCTATCACTGAGACTGTCAGTGTCAGTCAGACGAGGTATATAGTATCGAGATCGCAAGCCAAAAGTGACAGCACTGACATGCAACTGACATTTCAAAACATCTTTTTGTATTAATTTCATAGCCATGGAGATGTCCGGGTGGTAGCGTCAAATTTTCATGGGTACTTTCACCATAACTTACCTTTATTGAATAGAGTTTTAATTTAAAAAACAATGAAAATTTGTGTCAGCTGACGCGACTGTGTTCAAGTGTAGTAGATCTGGAAACTAAAAAATACTTGTTTTTTTTAAACTTTCCTAGCTTCCCATGTTGAAATGTATGAAAAATAGAAAAAAATCGTGTGATTTGAGCAAAAATGAAAATTGTTCGTATTATAGTTTACGACAGTATTGTATGTATAAGTGTCGGCCGATATTAAAATGTGGCAAAACATTGGAACCTTGTCGTAAAAGCGTCGTGTGTTGTCGTCTGCGGCAACAGGGACGGAGGGGGAGTTCAAGCTGCTGGAGCCGGAGCGGGTGGCGCGGCTGTGGGGCGCGCGCAAACACAAGCCTGCCATGAACTACGAGAAGCTGTCGCGCGCGCTGCGCTACTACTACGACGGAGATATGATCGCCAAGGTGGCGGGCAAACGGTCAGACTCACGCCCACTACCCACTTGAATTATATATATAACAACTGTACGATTTGAAATAAAGTTATTTGTACGTTCCGTGCAGTGTCCAGTTGATTATATTTATGTTAAGTTACGTTACAAACGAAAATCATCGTTCAAAATTAAAATCCATTAAAACGCTATCCATTGATTATGTATATTTGTCACGGTTGCAGTGTTATGGAACATTAATTATCGAAACTTTGTTAATAATTAACATAAAAATTAACCATCATGCAGTCGATAATCAATAAATGATGTGTAATTAAATAATGTAGGTTCGTGTACCAGTTCGTGTGCGACCTCCGGCAGCTGCTCGGGTACGGCGCGGCCGAGCTCGCGGAACTAGTGAAGGAGGCCAGCCTCAACAGGGGCGGTGGTGTGGACGAAGACCATTACGACAAAAAGTGATCCGTCCGCTGACCGACGAGCAGGAGGAAAGCAGACCTTTGTGTGTTGTGAAGAAGCGAATTGACAATATGCATGCAATGGAATATCATTTAGGATAGACAATTTTATAATCTGCATTGCTGCCAAAATTTGTGCATGTTGTCTGTAAGAGCGTTGTAGCGATAACACCGGTTTTTGTAATAGATAGGTATGTATACTGACAAGAGATGTTATTTATTGACAAACAAGCGCTTCACGGCTCTTATTAATATCCAATTTGATTTTTCTTGATTATTGTTCAACTCTTAATGATATATATTTAAATATATTTGAAGTATAAAAAAAAACACAGAAAAAATGATATCCATAACGTTTTTATTATTGGTTAAATACAATTGTCGAAGTCCATGATTGTAACGCTAAATGTGGTATATCCTAAAACAGCTGACTAAGACAAACTCTACATATACTTTCTACATAATGCATAGTCCACGTCACGCCACATGGTATATTTTTTGCTACTTTCTAATTGTATTAAAACTGCTTAATGTATATAATGTAAATATATTGACGCGAATATAATGTATATAAAATAATGTATTGAGAGAAAAAACTACTAAACAAAATGGAATACTTATATATACATATTGTATAATTTATAGGAATTATAAAGGTTATTCGTCACAATGCGGTAGTACACTTATGACCCATGGCCACTAGTATATATTATTAAAAACAACTTAGCAAGTTACCAGAGGTCTTTGTCTAACAGTGGACTTTGAAGGGCTGACGGATGGATTTATTGAACACATACTCTTTTAACATTTTTTTTTAAATAAATCATTAATTTCTATATATAATTTTCCATACAGAAGGTTATCGTAGATAATCTAGGTGGGGTTCTTAATTACAAATAATATAGTAATATTAGGATCGGCCTACAATAGTGACCTTATCATGTGAATAATTAGTAATAAGACAGTTTGTACAAATAAAAGTTTATATTTGTTACTATAGCATTTTCATTTAATAACTGACTCCGCTTCTCCGCTTTACAATTACAGTCTAGAGATTAAATAATTTTGAAAATATAAAACAACCATTATTGAACATCATTCGAATTCCATCTAAGAAATACGTAATAACGACTTGATAGTCTTCATGTAATGTTTAGTTTTCAGTATTTGCATCATAAGGGGTTACATATTTGAAGTACATAAAACTCTAATGAGGTGTAATTTATATTCTATTGCAGTAAAATAGTCTATAAAATCAGATCCAATGGTAACAAATAATGAAACGTGTCCTACAGATCATAATAAATCAAATTTTATGTAAGTGAAATACCAATCGGATAAGTTAAGCACACTATTAAACCGAGACTTCGACACATTTTTTCACAGACTAGTTAAGACTTGATAGACGTATTATGTCTTATTATCGTCTTGTATTTGGCTAGGGGTGACTAAATGAAGAATAAATGTCTATGGTCTGAGATATGTATCGGTATTCCATAGATAACATATCATATGATTATTCCGTGACCATGATTTCATCTTTGTATTTTATAGGCAGCTGTCAGTTTCTTGACATGTAAAAGTACAGCGCAACTGCAGCACAAGTGCACTGCTGTGCCGTATTGTCAATTGATGTTGCTGTCAAAATTACCTGTGAAAACATATCAGTGATGTGTTAAAATTTATAATTTCAATTGAAACTATGTATAACAAGCATACTTAATAGCCTCTCGTTGAAATATTGTCAGTATCGTGTTTCAACTGTGCCAAAATGGATGAAACTTTAGTGCTTATTTTGTTAGTTCTAGTAATGTTAGTTGGTTCATATGTAGCTGGAAGCATTCCTCTAAATGTTTCTATGTCTGAAGTAAGTGTTTTGCATATTATTACGGCCTAGACGTATTTATGACCTAAAGTTGTCTCTGTACCACAAAGAATAATCAAGCCAGTAATTTTCTACCAGGATAATACTTATAAGAAAATTAGAAAGTGCACTTCTATGAGTGCTTATTGGCAGCTGGTACAACTCCAGCTACGCAAAAAAGTTTAAAATCGTTTATACATAGTACACAACATGTGGTCAACATTATGAATTAGTAATAAATAACCAAATATTTCAATTTCAATAAATTTATTATTACAATTATTATTATATTATTATTATATTATTATTATTATTATGCTCTTTTCTTTTGCATTACATTAGAATCATTAGATTTGAACTGATATCTCTCATATAACTACTGAGGCTATCAATAAATTTTGGTAATTATTTTTAATTTCTCTGTCATATAATAGTATTATTATTAAACTAATTAAATTAAATTCATTTTGGCATTGCCTGCTTGTAAGTAAAATATATTTCACTTAAATGTTTAAATGGATACCTTTTGAAAAGTGTTAATATTATTAATATGTAAAGTGCCAAGTTCATCTGATATTAATTAATTGGTGATTGCAACCCACAGACAGTAATCATCTCTAAAATATTCCATCCTCATTTGACATTGTTTACACATGTGTGGTTTTAGGGCTCTTGAGAACTGATTTGCAACACCTAATTTATAAGAATCACTGACTAAATATGTCAATGATATTACCACATAACTGAGTTGATTGAAGTAAAGTGTTTCTCAATCAAAAGTTAAGGCCGACTGAGTGTGATCAATATACTTAAAAAAAGTATGTGTTACGGAAGCATCCTTTTCATGAATAGTCAGTATAATTTATCTGTATACCCTGTTATTATCAGATTCAAGAAGTCTCAATCTAGTTATCTGGACATAATCACTAGACTACAATAAGAATGCTGTTTGTATATTCTTTTTTGTTTTCTGTAACTGTGTGTTTCATTTATAAAATTAACAGTAAAGTTTTTTCATAATTTTTCCATATTTCTCAATGCAGGATAAACTTCAAAAGGTGACTGTTTTTGGTGCGGGCCTACTGGTGGGCACTGCATTGGCTGTAATCATCCCTGAGGGTGTCCGGGCGCTATTCTCCGAGCGCCCTCCACTAGTCACAAAAGATTATACACCTGAGCCCCTTGGCCACAATGATCTACACTCCGTTATTGGCATATCTCTTGTATTAGGTACTTGATTTAGTTATATATAGTTGAACCAGTTAACAAGCAGACTTGTCATGTTCTTTAACATAAAAAAATAGTAGAGAAATAAGTGGTGATATGCTTGCATCTGGACTTGAAGGTCCAATCTTTGTTAAAAAACAGTTAAAAAGCCAACAGCATCAGTTATACTAGAAACACAAAAGCAATCAAGTGCTTATTTAGTTGCTTCTAGTAGATACTTATTCAACTGTTGACCAAATCTAATGTTACTTATTACAGCTAGGAAGTCCAGCAATATGACGTCTGTCTGCACTTGAAATGAAATAGGGTAAAATTTTGTATTACGGCTCCGATAGCCAATTGCAGGTTAATAGATTTCACATACACTTGCAAACATTATGGATAGGTATGCAGTTCCCTTACGACTGTTTTCTTTAGTTGAAACTCGGTAAAGGCACCTTTTCCCAGGTTTCGTTTTCATGCTACTGGTGGATCAAATGTCATCGAGGTACAACGACCCCGGCAACCCCACTGAGAAAACTGTCACCGCTACAGTTGGCCTCGTGGTTCACGCCGCTGGTAAGTTGTAGAACACCCGCCGTTGTAGAAGCAATACCACAGTTATTGTTGAAATTAATAAAAAATATATTGAATCAGTATGTGGCCTGGACAGTTTGACATACATTATGGTAATTTTCTACTGGACTGGATTTGTAAGAATGGAACAGCGGGAAACCGCTTGGATCCCAAGGCTTAGAAGCATGAAAATTCAGTTGTGTGTGATCCCCCTAAGATTAGTTAACGGTTAGTTAAGATAAGTTAGTTAAGTTAGTTAGATGACGGGTAGATCTCTGAACGGACCGGAACGGTCGTGCTGTAAATTAGGAGCACCCCACGATATCATATTAATAACGAAATGTTTTTAACACGGTGGTTAATTTAAAGACGAGAGTGAGTGACTGTGGGTGATTGTCGTAAGTTCTGTAACCGTGAGCAGGAGTACTACTGAGAGTCAGATTGGCCGCTTGCTGTTCCGAGACTGGTTATTGTAAATTGCTGACGCTTAAGACTTACTTTGAATTTGGAAAATTGTCGAAAAGACTTACTTCTATTTTCTGTTTCAATATAATTTCAATGTTCAACTTGAACAAATCTAAAGTTACATAGATAAGCCTAAGACACAAAAATGCCCAGGCTACACGATTGCATGCGGCGCTTCCAAGTCGATAAAATAAAATCCAGTCGGTAACAAGTATTACTTACTTAATAAAAGTGTCGTAAATATAACCAACCGACCGTTTTAATCGCTAACACAATACATTTTATCGTCGCGGTTGCGCAGTGGAGACGTGATTTAAGTTTACGTTTCGAAATTAGTTGCGTTACGGCGCCTGAGGTGCATCGAACACGTGACCAAGTTGCAGAAGACGGTGCTAACTCTTCGTCCAACAAATGCTGTGCGTGACGTCATTACTTCGGTTATTACAGAAGCAGAAACATAAAATCACTCTAAACTAAATAATTAACGCTTAATTAATTTGGTGACATGAACGTAAAATACGACACTAACTCACAACCATGATACGAGAAAAATATTTTTCTGGCACATACATTTCTGCCACGGCCGGCGGCCGGCGATTGAGTCCGGGACGTTTTGCTCGGTAAACACGGTCACTACTGTCTATACTTGATAACGACAGAATAACATCATATTTGTTTTAAATTTGATGTCCATAACTTGGAAATGATAGAAATTATAATTCGAATAGTAGTAATGATTAATTCGTGAGTGAATGTTTTTTTATATAGATTTTTAAAAGAATAACTATAAATATATTTAGTAATTTGAGTGGGCCTGCAACAAAGATACCGGCATACATATTTACACTAGGTTTATGAACATAGAAATGAAATGAGTACCATTCAAGAGTGTCTCCATTTCGCAGCGGACGGCATAGCGCTGGGCGCAGCGGCCACGACGTCCCACGCCGATGTCGAACTGATAGTGTTCCTGGCCATAATGCTGCACAAGGCGCCCGCGGCCTTCGGGCTGGTCACCTTCCTTATGCATGCCGGACTCGAGAGGTACTCCGTGTTGATGTTAAAGAAGTCGTGGTTACGACCGAACGACCATGTGACCTTACTAACGGGTTAAATGAGAATTTTGGGCTCAGTTAAACAGTGTTTATAATAATAATGATTCGTATGTTGCCATTAATCAGCCGTAATCAATTAACGAGTGGACCATTTTCATTCTAAAAAAAATCGTTGGACCGATTTGGATGGAAGCTGTTTCTTTCTCGTCCGCGATGCCGTCATCTCTTATATTCCAGTTAATCGTTACAAATGGACACTATTTCGTACGTCAACCATTTTAGACCATCGAGAACCGTTGATCCCTTAATCCGGGGTAGTCGGTGTTCGATGCCTGCTACTCGTAGTAACCGTTTCAGTAATTTCCTACTAGCTTATCCAAGCACGTGCAGTAGTCGATCGCCATTGAATGTCATGCGAATGCCGTCACCGTCTAGTGGTCGTCTCGGCAGGGTTGTCACATCATGTAAATTAAATGATCATGTTGCAGGTGATGTCTATAATTTTATAACGCCCTTATCCTCATCGCTTATCATCGAATACATTTACGTCCACGTAGTTGTTTGTCCACTGCATATAAGAATTCACTTGTAATTATGAAGTAGCATTTCGATTGTGGGTAGGGCTATATTTGACGTAAATTTACTTCAGTTTGAAATACTTAGTGACATTCAATGACAAAATATTTTTTTAATAATTTCGCGGCTGATATTCTTGCTGAAATCATGTTAACTAGACGTTAAAGTATTTAATGGCAACTCTGTGCTCCAGAAACAGGATACGGAAGCACCTATTGATATTCTCGTGCGCGGCGCCGCTGCTGGCGCTCGTCACGTACTTCGGCATCGGCAACGAGAGCAAACAGACACTCAGCGACTTCAACGCCACTGGTCAGTGTGAGACAATGTAATCGGTCATTTTTTATTTATTATGAAGATCAAGAAGGATCTTCTCTAGATAACTTATGGGTTGTAAGCGGTATTAGAATCATTTGGAATAAATAAACCTTCTCAAGTGGATCTTGTCAAAATTCACGCGTACCAAATAGACTGAGATTAGTGCAAGTAACCATGCGACTAAATCGCTCCATCAGCCATATCCTCCCCAAGGAGGTGTGTTTGATGTATACTAAAGGACAGTGGACCCCTTTATACTTCAAGTCTATTACTTAATTCGGTTTCACTTCCAGGCATCGCCATGTTGTTCTCCGCGGGGACATTTCTGTACGTGGCGACGG
Source organism: Agathymus mariae mariae (assembly GCA_018251895.1). Taxonomy (NCBI): domain Eukaryota; kingdom Metazoa; phylum Arthropoda; class Insecta; order Lepidoptera; family Hesperiidae; genus Agathymus; species Agathymus mariae. The sequence continues at coordinate 15,207 of DWPT01000254.1, forward strand.
TCCACGTGCTGCCGGAGCTCACACACACGAGCTCGCACACGCACACCCTGCTGCCCATGCAGGAGGGCGCGCCGCCCAAGAAGGGGTTCGGCGGCCTGCAGCTGTGTGAGGTGGTGATATTAGCCGTGGGAGCGATGTTACCCGTGCTACTGACTATGGGACATGAGCATTAGGAGAATGTAAGCAGGAAGGAGAATAGAGACGAGTACAATGTGGTACAGGTGGACCGGGGAGCACCACGGTGCACCACACCGGGCAACAACGTTATTAATAAGGCGTTCCGTCTCAGTTGTCACGTAACTTCAACGTATTTGTACATACGCTTTTACTATATCAGTGCGGTCGGCAACCCTGGACTACAATGGTGAGATTGTAGACAGACGTCTACAACCAACTTGCAATGGAAATTAATATTGGCACAATGCACGCCAGGTTGAAGCACCCATAATCCAGGTGGTGTCGATCATAAGTGACCGACTGAATACGGTCATGGGTGACTGCTGGGGGTGAATATATTGAGTGCGTCCGTGCTCTAGAAGACACGTGACGTTGCCAGTCTCGATCATCGTAAGACGGCAGTCGACGAGGTTGTCGTAGACTTCGGGGCTGCATAGAATGTCCGACACCTCAGTCGACCACCGTCCCTTCCACCACAGGAGACCTTGCTGGTACCGGTGTGGACTGTCGATAGGTTAAAGCGAAACACCACATTTAATTACTAGAGTTCAGAATGTAGGCGTTTGTTGTCTCTCCGTTATATTGACAAAAATGTATGACACAAGCACAACTTTAATGATTTGGAGTAACGCCTTTGAGAGGTCGCCTCTCCCATCGGTCCCTTTGAATGGTAAGTTTCGTACGGTGTTATCGGAAGGCCTTAATGGTGCACTTATTGGAATCCTATATTGAATTAAATTTGTAAGGGTCCTCACGTGATCTTGATGTGTGATAACACGTAATGAATGTTTGAATTTGAGATGAGTAACACTAAAATTACATTGTAATAAAAGTTTTTTTGCAAATTTAGATATGATATTGTAATCGAAATGCAAAAAGAATTTACTATTAAATATTGTAACGTGTAAGTTTTCTGTGGTATTGTGTAAATGAGATCTGTGCAATAATATAATTTAACATTTTCAAAATACTTTTTACTGTATCTTTACACGCGCTATGCAACGGGGCATTTTTTATGTATATTTTGTTTCTCCCGTTTCATGTTTGTATGTATATTAGCAAATAAATATATTTCTGTATATAATATAAATAGTTGCACACGAGTGTTCCGTTACCGCCGTCGTATGTTGGTGACGTGTGCGGCGACGTGTGTATCGATGACGTCGTTTCATGAAATACACCACGACACGGTGCGTCGCGGTGACGTCGGCCGTCGTCCGTCGCCGGGCCCGTTCACTGCGCGCGCGCACTGTAACCGACCGGAGTAGCCTGCCCGCGTCGGCGTTCCCGCTTGCTTACCATGTGCGAGTCTTCGATAGGCGAGTGAACAGACTTTTATAAGTTGGTGCGTTAAACGTGTTAATCACCACTTACCATCAGGTAGGGTTGTTGTCAGACATTAATAATGTAATAGGTTATATATATCTTAAATTATATATCTAAAATCTATTAAATCGTCGTTGAGCGGGTTTAGTAGAGAAGCGTGGTAATGATGGTCCAAGGTACCTCAGTTGTGAAGAGAGACCGCCGCCCTGCAGCCCCCGCAGTCGGCAACCGATGGGTAATTCATAGACGGGCCGCGACGCCCGCTGTCACTCGATAGATACATTTTATATTTTCCTTTCGTTATTATTTTTTAACATAACTAATTGTAAATATGCATTTTGTATTATCGTAATGGTTTTAGAGTAATTTTAAAGGCGTAACGAACGGACAAATGTTATGTGACTTTTTATATGGATATTCAACTTCGGCCTGTCAGCTGTTACTCGTTTAGGTGAATTCAGACATGTTTTAGTTTAACTATTGTCATTACAAAGTGTTTTGACTATATACTTTTTTTATTTACATCTTGAATGAATAAAAGTGAAGTAGCTAAACTTATCAAACTAATAGTTTAATCATTTAGTACTTACTACTATTAGATAGGTCCCACAGCTACTACTTGTTCTAACTGAAAACTAACTACCTAGCACACGCACCAACAACTGACTCATTCGGCGCGTGTACATGCAGCCTTTCTTTTCAATTATTTACAGTTCGTGAAACACACATCCTGTTGAAGTTCCGTAGTTGCCGTTGGCTACGGAACCTCTCAAACGACGTCGTTTTACATACCTGCAATTCATACAATTTAATTCCTTTCAAGAATATAATAAAGAGATATCATTCATAAATATATTAATCTAAGGTGAAATGACAATGGTTTCCTTTATTTAAAAAAAAGATGTATAGGAAACTCTCACACAAATATAAATTAGCTGTAGAAATGAAACAAACAGTATATTTACAATTAATAGAAAATAAAATGGACACAAAACGTTATTAGATACTGACACGGTACAGCGGTAAGTGTCAACACTGTCAACGGCTCGATCGTAACCACAGACTCCGCGCCGCCGACGCGGGAAATGTCAATACCATCCCTACCGCTGTCATTGTTATTAAACGCGGTATTAAAGCTACCCCCATTCCGTTTTACCTTTCAAGGAAATTAACCATAGTTTTAAGTTATCTAATCTTCGAGTGTGATTGTTCCTTCTATACATATAAGAAAATTTCATGGAGCGTAAGAGAGAAGAGCGTAGCGAATGGCCTGTGTACCTACGCATTTCTTTGGAGAGTTCTTACTTTTTTCGTAACGTAAGCGCAATGATCTTAGTTATGTTGTCTGTTCCTTTTTATAGGTAATTAAGTGAATGAAGCAATAACATTTGTACAACGTAACAACTTTTATATGACATTTTAGTGAGAAGTTTTCATATTTTACGAACAGAGCTCTATAATCTTGTTTAATTGGTTGTATTTTTAATATTAGTGGTCAATAAATTGCTTGGGTGTTACGATTTTCGTTTTTTTTACTCTTTTTCGGTTCGTCTGAGACCGGTGGACCGCGACCACTAGTCACGTTGCTTCGAGTGCTGCGTGTAATGTAGGCACCAAACGTATCGCTCCGTCTTAGTCTAGTAGGAGGGACACGTATGAAGTGTCAAGTAAACGTACACGCGTACACTGCGCTACCAATCCCTCTGTGCATGGAGAACGATACATGCGATGATTTGGTGTGAGAGGGCCTTAGGCCGACTAACCTCCCCTGCTACTGATGCACCCTTGACCGTACTGTCTGATCGAATCTCGTCTGCTCCTAAAAGCGCAAGGGTATAACTATAATGAGCACAAAAATTATCTAGTTTTAATATAACATACGACTTCGTCTGCCAGGTTGTACAGCAGATTACTGACTCGTACTCAATTGGACAGATAAGTGTGAAATAAAATAAAACAATTTTTGTATTTAAATGTTTATTTAATTTGTTGGTTTCCCTATAGTATTTAACCACAACCTGAACGGTACACAGGCACCTCGTGCAATATTGTATAAGTTCAATCGATGTTAAGATTTTCATGAATATTCTTTTACAATGTTCACGGTAACTTTTCATATGTACCGACATACAAATAAAAATTAATAGCATGTTTATTGTTTAATATAAACATTGACTTAGTAAAATATTTACAAACCTTGGAATAATTTTATAAAGTAGGTAGCTACTGTACAGTACAACGATAGAATTAAGTGATGATTTTCTAAGGATAGTTTCGAACCAACAATTTTTTCGTTCTCTAACTGTATGGTGATATAATTATTCCATTTTCTGTCATAAGATATATATGTTTATTTACAACACTAATCAATCTTCAAGTTACAAATGTAATTTATGCTCGTTACATTATTTTTAACACGGTAAATAAGTTCTACTTAAAACGCAATCTTCACTTACAGATCCTCCCTCTGATTTTAGAATACGGTGGAGATCGCTTTGACTAGTCTGTTCGTTTGAAATGCATGAATTGAAACTTGATTCGATTAGACAAATAACAAAAATTATTTTTTAAAATCATTATAAATGTATTGATTAAGTATTTTTAATTTTGTGATCGGTTTGAGTAAAAAGTATGGGGTTAACAGTAACGGATCATCATTGTTCACATCACTTCATTATTATGATCAAATGTTTAGCAGGTTGTTGGAATAAGTAGAATTCAACACATAAATTATAACATTTAACTAGTAATGCTAAAACAAATTGCCGCCATAAAAAACGATATTGGAAAAATATTTTTTCTTTTATTTGTACCCAGATATTGTACTGATAATTAAAAAAAGAAAACTGATACGTATAGATAAATTAAACGATCTAAGAAAAATTTTAGAACTCGTTCTGTTGATTACGAATATACAACTCGTAATTCCAAAGTTGCAAACTTGATTTGAGTTCACGAAGTTCGACAAAACATTACCGTTGCAAATTTCCACCTAAATATTAATCTACCACAGATATCTAACATGTTTTACACGCAATATTCCCTTTCTTATTAGCTGTACATTAAATTATCTAAATAGGGTAAATATATTTCAGCCTAATAGTAGCTTATACAATCCACTGAATAACGCGTAACCTACAGACAAGATGATCATCAATGTCACAAGTTTCACGAACTGATGCAAATAATACAGCCTGAAAAAAAAAATTGTATTTATCCATTTGCAATAAACATTTTATATTCTGTTAATAAAGGTGGTCCCACGTCTGCAGAAAATATTCACCTAAAGATCGGCGAGCATTGTTTTATAGATTATTGCCAACAAGTTAATATTATCTGTCTATTCAAGTCTGTATGTCCATTATATCGGGTCCATTTTATATTGAAAACTAGAAGGTTTACCCGTTATATATAGCACAGAGATAATCATTTATTCGTTTAATACTAATTGGGATAGCTGGTCTAAACGCAACATAAGTTTGACAGATGTGACCTTACACTTATTTAATACAAATATTGTGCGTCTAGAATGACATAAATATGTCTCGTAACAATTCTGCGATGACTGCCAATTGCGATGACTTAAATTAATATCAATTGACTACGTGTTACCTGCAACTTAGTGGTGTCCTTTAAGTTTCACGACATGTCAATAATATATATTGATCTATTTTAACGATAATAAAAATTGCGTATCAAATAGCAACTACTTTTTTAACCGACTTCAAAAAGGAGAAGCTTGTATTTTTTTATGTTCGTTACCTAAGAATTCCGAAAATTTATTTACGGACTTGGAAAATTACTTTTTTATTTTCCGTTCGGTCCCACTTAGATTTGAAGAAAAATATTAAACTCTAAGGGTAAAAATTAAGAGATGAAACCAAAACATTCATCTGTTACAAATTGAAGTCGATTGATTTTGTTGTCTTTAGAAAAAATATTCCATGTACCTATAGACTTTTTCATCGTTGTATACTGCTTTATTATATGTATAGATATCGTCTAATTATCCGTTACCTGTTCCATCTCTTCGTGGCTGCTGGGAGGGTGGACATGTCATCCTTTATCAAGTGTACGCGGAGTCCTGGAAATAATCATAATTTTATGAAGTTGATGTTATAATGGAAATCCTAAATACTTGTACGCACAGGTTATTTTACTAAACTCAGCTGGTACTTAAACATTAATTATTATAAAATGAACCGTCGGATTAAATTAGTTGGTACATAGTCAGCGATCTCCACGGTCTCTTACCTTGGAAATGCGCTCATAATAAAACGTTTCTACAAATATTTTACTGTTCTGCGAGTACCTCCTACCGTGACACGATCACACTTCACATCTAACGGTGTTAAGAACTCGATACTTCCTCGAGTCAAAACCGATCTCCACTACCTGTAGCGAAACTTTAAAAAACATTGAATATCACAGTGACCAGGTCACCACAGACTCGTGTACAGAGTAGCTTAATCCCTATTGTAGATATATAATGTCGCGGTTCTTGGGCTGCTGGACAGACAATACGGCAGTTTCGTGTTGGCTGGGCAGGGTCTCGACGCAGTAATAGATGCAAGGGGGTTTAAGAGGATTTGAAAAATTCTTTATGCCCTTCGTCAGCGCAAATCGCACCACCAAGCGACGATTTATGGTCAGACAAATAAACGTATTTCTTTCGTACTACCTAAATGATATGTTGTTACCGATTAAAAATGTATCAGCCATGTAATCCCAGGACATGTCGCCAATGTTGAAGGGGAACACCACTCGATCTCGCTCCGAGAGCGATCTCCACATGCCCCGGACGCCGTCGTCGTCGAAGCGCCAGTCTTGTGTCGAGAAGTAGAAGAGGATCGTAGCTAACTTAGACAGCTTCTTGTAGAACAAGAGCATCCTGTAAACAACGTCTGGTGTTTGGAACAAGGAGGAGGTGGTAAAAACCAGAATATATGTTGAAAATTCTATAACAAATGCAATAGTTAAATGCTGTTTTATTGTAAATAGCTGACAAACGAGCAGGCGATCCACCTGATGGTAAGTGGTCACCGCCGCCCATGGACATGAGTAACACCAAAGACGTTACTGTTGCGTTGTCGGCCAGGAATGAGAAGAAGGTAAGAAACATAGTACTGGCTCTCAAGCCCCCAGCCGGAACACGACGAGTCGTTTGGCGGCTGACTCAAGCAGGAGGGTGGTAGCTAGCCAGGTAGGATTCACGAAAAGATACGAAGTAAAAGAATAAATAAATAAATAACATATGGATAAAAAGTTAAAATACCAGTATTATTATCAATGACTTAACAATATTACTGATAATGTAATCCTTACACGAAACACTACCACCAAACAGGTTGGCTTCTGTTGCCTCTTAGGATATCCTGTTCTGCCAACCAGTTGAGGTCAGTATTCTAAGCCACCCTAAAACGGCCAAACAAGCACAAGCTCGGCTGTCCGATTTTCCCTACTACCCGAATTATCTACAATCGTACAAATGTCGAAAAGACCCCACGTTTCCGAATGGGGCCGGGTAAATTGGAAAGATTTCTTTCTGACCCAAAACAGTACTCACGTTCGTCTCTTTCCACTCAAAATGGAGAAGACGTCGATCAAGAGAGCCGGCAGGTAATGGAGGAAGAAGTCATAAAACCGAAACATGTAGTAGTTGTTCGTTGGGTTCAAACCGTAGTACCTGCAATAATTGATGAAATACATCAAAACCTACCATTAATTTTTACTACGAGCTAAGCAATTAACTAGTTAAAACTGTTCTAGTAGTCTAGAACATTATCTAAATGCCTTGGACCGACGAATCGTAAGCGGCTTTTTCATTTTATACAGTACAGTTCCATATCAGTTGACCACCTATTTTCATGGGTTGCAATGGCCGCTCAACACAATTCATCAATGAATTATGACAGGACTGTACGTTTGGGGCTATCTAACATGCTCTGAGAAAAGTGTTATGATAGCAATATTGGAGAGTCATGTACGATAGGAGTCCAGCCTTCCTTTCTGGCCTTTCCTCCATCAAACATTAGTTGATCTACTCAGAGCTCAGTCAGCCACAACAGCTCGATAACGCTTACCAAACAGCCTTCGCGGTGGGCACTTTGATGCCTTTCTTCCGATTGAGCTCGATGAACTCTCCCCACGTGATAGGATTTTGTGCGCCTGACACGAAGTTGTAGATAGGAATGTGAGACGTTTGACTGGGAAATAGACGCGAGGTCGATTATATATGATGTTACAAGAAAATAAATGGATCGGCAAATAGGCGAGAGCTCGTTTGCTGTTTACCCGCATGTATGTTGTATAGCTCTCGGCGTTCTCGCTAATGCACAGTGCCAAGAGATCTCTTATTATGCCTTTTGGGTAATTTCGTGTCGTTTCATGTTCACAACCTTAACAAAATAATACCAATATGAGATTTACTAGTCTCCTTAAGAATCTGAATTCAAAACTCAACGCTCCTTTAATGTTGGCATTCGCTTAAATGTAAGTAATTACTTGAAAAACGAATTTTCTGGAACAGTTAAGTAAATTCTTCTTTGAATAACAATTCGCCATATCGAAATGTTATTGGCGTACAAAAACACTATCAACCTCTAGTCTGAGCGAGATACAAGGTACATAAATCTGTGCCACATTTTAGTACATTAGAACTGTCTCCACGTTGTCTGTTTGTAATGAAAGTACAAAATACAGACGGCGTCGCCGACTCTACTCACTTCTCCTTAAAATGTTTAGCGGTGTGCCAGGCTGAAGCGATGATGGCGTTGACGGCGAGGTCCACGGGTACCATGTCGGCTACTTTGTCCAGATTCATGTACATAGTCCTCAACACCTGGAACGGGTAACTTAGTACTCAATTAACGCCATTCATTACGGGCACCTGCTCGGTATCTAGAAGAATGTTGGTGCGTATCTCCTCAGTAAAGAAGTATTTGCATATTCCAAGCTGTAAAACTGTTACCAATGTTTCATACACATTATAATCTAAAAACGTTTTAAACTGAGCTGAATCTGTGAGAACCGTTTATTCAATCTACGTATTTTCTAAATAAAAAAAGTAATAAATATGCGAGTATGAGCTAGTTCATTTCAGGTTCAATTTTGGCAAAATATTACACATTGGCAGAAAAAAAATGTTTTGATGTACATGATGATTTTTAAAATGTTTTGCCATCTACTCTGCAGTAATGAATGATTGTATAGGTTTCTAAAATAAATATAAATTACAAATATACATTAAACTACTCACCCCAATACCAATACCGATGATGAATCCTGTGGGTCCGTACACGCTGTCGGTCCAGCCGCGCACGGGCTCCTCGTACGTCGATATCACTGTAAACACAAAACTTGGAGCACGCCACCTGGTACGGACGCTTCGTACAGTTCGATTGGACAGGCACTGAGATACCCGAGTTTTCAATTTAAAGACATTTCTACTATTTAGATCTATATCTAAATATGAGGCTATGCCTCACGAGAAGTATACACTATGATATCTCTCAAGCCTAGTCAACAAGTATGGTAAAATTGTTGACATTTTAAATCCAGTTGCAAATCTAGGAACGGAAATCAATCTAATTAATTCATTAATTCCTATAAATGTGAATGGATACCCATCGAGAGGAAGGCCTAAGAAACGGTGAACGAATTCTGTTAGGAGTAATATGAATGAGGTGGGAGGGGACATAAGTAAGACAGGAAAGCGCGATGAACGGAATGAAAAGACATTGGGATCACAGCCCGACTTGGATTCACATATGTTGCAGGTGGCGTTGACATAGACAAAAGATCCACGATTACCCATTATCCAAGAAAAAGATCTGTTAGAAATGTCAGGCCCGATTAACTTGGCATTTCATTACTTATTTACCATCGTTATTTCAACCATAGTTATTGAAATATTCAAGTATAAAGTATGGAAGCGCTAGTCCGATGCCCTGACGATAATAGGTCACCGTCAGTGACCAAATTGAATGAACGCTTTTGTCTTTCTGAGAACGAGTGGAACCCTCGGTTCCGGTCATTATTGTTAAATAACAATCCTTAACCCATACGGAAGGCGTTGAAATAACTGAGGATTTCCGATACTCAGGTCAGTCACTAACCCCTAAGCATCGTGGAGTATGCTCTAGGTCTCCTAAATAACGAAGATAGACCGATAAAGGGTCAGTAAACTATTGAAGCCGGGCATCTTATTTCTGTCTCACTGCGACACCCGATCCTAAAGTTTGACAGTTAAAGCAGAGATGGCCAGTAGCGACCCCCGGCTCAGATACAAATTAAAAATAGCTACTTACCTATTGACGGACGTACTATACAAATGGGCAGTCCCTCCCCGTATCTGCGGACCGTGTCTTCCGCAATGGCTTTAGTGAAACAGTACGTGTTGGGATATTTCCCGAGAAGCCTGCAACGAATCAAGGAACATCTAAATATTAATCTGCCAAGGACAATGGAGAATCAGATGAGCGGTCTTGATATTTAATTAAACAATTATACATTCTTAAAGCTGGTAATTTATTTTAACGGGAGTTTAAATTACATACTAATTATTTAAAAGATTGAATGCTTACGTAGGTAGTATTCCTTCTAAAAGTTTTTCATCTATGTTTGCTACAGCTTCTAATGCCTCTGCGCTCATTGGGGGCTCGTAAAATCTAAAACAAAAGTTTTATTAATTTCAACATTCAACGAACGCTGTCAATTATGGTACAAAAATTCTATTCCTGGCATATTCTCGATGACAATAAAACTTGGACATATTAACTAAGTTCGAATATCAAGCGCAAAAAGTTTGCTGAACCGTTCTGAGTACTGAAGTTTATATTTTATCATGTGACACAAGATTACTATAAAATGGATAAATATTTTGAAGCTAAGCATCAACATATGAGTTAGAAATTCAATAAAAGCAGTAATAAGTGTTTTTATAACTAAAAGCAAATATATTTTCCTTGGCAGTTCAATAGTACTTTTTTTTGGAACTGTGGTAGGCACTTGCTCAAGGGATGAAATAATTTGACTATGGAAAAGTGTTAATAAAAAACCTCAAAAGAATCAACTGGAATGAGTGCCGAGTACCGACATCGTAAATCATAATATGCCATAAACCAGTATATTAACCAAATGGTAAATTAAAAATATAATAATAAAATATTAAATTAATTTTTAATTACCTATAAATGAGGCGGTTTACTTAGATATCAATCCTAGGTAGGACTAAATTGTAAGACCAATAATTTTATGCTCAGGACCAACAGTCGGAATGGTTTCGTAATAGATAACTAACTGCAGGCTCTGCCGCGAGCACTATTCAGACTTACTTTTCCTCGATATGTTTATAATGTGTGTTGGAGAATGCCGTAGAAATGTGTGTGATGGCGGTCAGGTCGCGGCACTCCTTGGCCAGCCTCAGCACCTCCCTGGTGCCGCTCACGTTGATGCCGGTGGCTACTGGTAGCTTCTCATCAAACTTGACGGTCGCCGCCGCGTTTATTATTATCGTCACCTGTAGAACACGTTGATGGAGTTGCGGTGTTAGGAACATGCCGCTCTGGGCGGATCCATTCGTTCGTCGGCTATTTACTGTATTAACTCTACTTCTAATATACTCGTAACAAGCAAATTCGCTCTCAAAGTCTCCAACAAAAAAAATCCTCTTTATTGGACACCAAAACGCAATATATAGAAAGTTTAAATACAATATTTTATGTACAACAGGCGGTCTTATCGCTTCGTTAGCGATCTCTTCCCGACAACCTATTGAGCTGATAAAGTACGGGTAGAGGTAGTAACGAGATAGGATAGGGGTGCAAATTATGAAAAAAAAGTTATACTTGTTTACTTTGTCAGCAGATAGCGTAGTTCCAAAAGTTGAAGGGTAAGGTGTAGAATTGATAAAAAAAGGACGTAGTAGTTTAAAATAAATATGATAGCACAAAACTGACGGTAATCATATTGAAAGTTAATACACCTCCAGTATTATGTATATGAAACTATTTTCTGACAAATTCATTCACACACTCCTTACCTCACCAGTGGTTATATTCTTCTCTCTTTACTTCTCCGTTTCAACACAGATTGCATTTTGGTTACCTTGGAAGTAAGCATCTTCCAATCCTCGTCGCTCATGCCGAGTCCCGGATGTTCCATGTCGCCCACCACAGGAAAAATTTTGTGGATGCCCTTGGGGTTCAGCTCATGGGCTCGGTGAAACAGCTGAAGTGAACCAATAATTAATTTTCATTAAATACACTTCCAGCCCCAGTATAAGAACGAACCTTAAAATTTTCGTTATAGTGAGGCTATCAACTCCCTGCTAATTCTATCCTGAACTTAGTCAAGTCACTGATTATCATGCTTCAGCCACGAGGATGTTGAAGCAAGAATTACTTATAAATGAGTTGTTTTACTTCC
>DWPT01000255.1:0-27103 GCA_018251895.1 Agathymus mariae mariae
TGGCTTCTGTCGCCTCTTACGACACCCTGTTCTGCCAGCATGGGATTGGGGGGAGTATTCTAGGCTGCCCCAATACGGCACAAAACCGTAACCGTTCTCAAGTAACCTTTATACTATTCCGTGTAAGAGCACTGTGCAGTATGTTCCAAATCTTTTTAGCAACAAATATTTCAGATGTAAGAAGAAATCCAACGACGTAGCACTACTCAAGACTGCTCGCCAGCTCACCTGGACAGACGAGTTGCGACCGGCTTGCTTGCCGCTGCCCGTGGCCTCAGATTTCAGTGGCACCGTGGCGACGGTGGCTGGATGGGGATTTACGAATGAGGACAGAGGAATAGGTAAGTATAGGGTACTGTATAGGGAGAAGTTGCCACACTCCAATATAATGTTTACTTAATAATGCAGTACATTAAATATTATCAAATTTTAGGCACAAGACCCAATATTCTACAGAAGACAAAAGTGTTAGTAGTAGCAAATGATGAATGCAACAGTTGGTATGAGTCACAAGGAAGCAAAGTGAAGATCATTCCAACTCAAATGTGCGCTGGGTACGAGAAAGGGGGCAGAGACTCCTGTTGGGTAAGATAATCGTCTTTGATTTAGATTTTTTGAAATGGTAAAAAGTTAAAAAGAAACACGATATATATACAGTAGCTTAAGTAAATTAGGAATAGTTAACAAAGGTGAATAACTGAAAAATTATCCACTTCCGAATAATTAACTGACTTAATTTTGCTATTAATTTACCAGGATATGTAAATCAAATCAAACCGTAATACTTTACCATACAGCAAAAGAGAATTATATGAATGACATAGCAATGTCGATATTTTCAATCAGAGGAACATCTTCAAATTCGAAATTATCTAATCATTTTTTTTGTAAATACACTAAGGGACGTCATTTTTTGCTCCTATTACCGTTTCAAAGATGTAACTCTAAAAAGCATTGCATCTATATTAATATACACAAACATGTAGCTACCGTTTACGTTTTGAAAAATTTTATTGTATCCTAAGAAATATAGATTTTAAGCAAACAATATCAAAAATAATACAATCTCTAATTGACATTACTATTGATAAATTACAGGCAGACAGTGGCGGACCTCTATTGACAGGTGATAAGGGCCATTCTATGGTGATCGGCATTGTATCTACGGGAAGCGGCTGTGCAAGAGAAAGAATGCCAGGCATATACACAAGAGTCTCTAGGTATACAGAATGGATCACATCCAATGTCAATGGCGACAAAGAAAGATCTAGATTAAGCTGGTACCCTAGACAAAGATAGAAAAAATATGTAAATTATAATACTAGATAATAGAAAAACATAGCAATTTAGTTACCATTTAATAAAATGATATCAAACATACCAACAAACAAAGGAACTGTGATATTAGACTAAGTTTATAAGAACATAAGAAATTTATAGTTACTATTGTAACTCAGTTAAAATAAAGTTAAACAAAGTTAATTTTCTTTTCTTTGCAATATCTTTCAAAATCTTTCTGACTATCTTGTAAAACAGAGTATAACTTCTTACCAGATATTTCTTCTAACTCGTCTTTTAGGAAAAGTAACGCAGTTTCAATAGCCACCTTAGCTTCCATTAATAGTGGTTTTATTTCATCACTTGTTCTAATGGTACCATTAGTTTTGACCTTTTTGGATTTTAAAACAAGAGCCGAATGTAATTCGTGGTGTAAAACACATGAGTACAGGCACAGTCTGGCATTACCAGGGTCAAGAGTTTTCGTAATTTCAATAAGTTCTTTACACATCCTTATTTTCTTATCCAAAATTTCTTCAGACATGTAACTCGGTTGTCTTCCATACAACTGTATCAACGAGTGTTTTACTGAATATAGGTGATAGTGATTTGGGTGTAAGAACGTGGATAAACGACAGAGGAGATTTTCCAACATTGTCACAGATCCTCCACACATTTGAACGTTATCAACTTCTTCTCCCATTTGCGAAATAAGCATACTAATTTGAGAATTATTTACTTTAACTTTACATTTACTGCAAGTCCAGTCTGTTTCTTCATCTAAAGGATCTTCAGGGAGATGTATCCCATCGCACGGCTCATTGCCGTCTCCCAAACATTTCATTGCGCTTAAGTATGTGCCAAGTTCAGTTGGGTCACTGCATCTTTCACATTTACAAAAAAAGTATTTTGTGTCTTTCAAATGTTGTCTTCTAGCCTGAGTTCCCCATAGAGCATGACTATACATTGTTGTAACATGGCTTTCTTTGGGTATTGGTATCACAACTTTAATTGTTATCTTGTACAAGTTATTAATATCCTTATTTGATTGATTGAAAAAGTGCTTAGTATTTGGCACACAATTGTGTTCTATTAAACTCGTTTTGGCGTACAAAGCGAGCAATTCAGATCCGTCCGTCAACCGTATTTCCAATCCGTTTGTATCAATAATACCACACATTTTGTGTATCAGTTCTTCAGATATTTCCGGCAATAACTTTTTCTTCGTATTAACATCAAGTTTATTTATAAAGCTGTTAACTAGATATTCAACGATAAATTCATTGGCTTCCCTGAAATAAGTTATTTATTATAATAATTTTTATGCTACGTAAATAAAATATATCCTCTGGAGAAGGTCAGCGAATCTTTAGTTTCAGCATACATCGTCTTTGTGTTGCATCCTGCTAAACAACAGGAAAGGCAATCATATTAGGTCCCACTTGTGGGATGAATCTGAACGCTTTATCACTCATGCATAGAGGTAGAGTTCTTTAATTACCTGTTTCTTAAACAGATTTCGGTTACTACCAGCAAAGAATCAGTGATACTTTTAGTGTTACGGTTGTTCATGAGCAGTGCTGACCACTTACCATGAGGTGTCTCCTCTGCTCATTTATGGGTTTTGACAAGAACATTTTGTATTGTTTAATTAAAAAAATGCTCACACACTCAACACACATAAAGACAACATGATCGTGGACAAACACAAAACTGAGACGAGAGTATTACCCATGACTCCTGTATAAACATTTACAATCCTACCCCGGATCAAACTCGGGATCATTCAGCGGCTAGAATCTACCAAGTGAGCTTAAAGCACGTCGAGATCTAGTTCCATGAATTCCATGTTCCAAAGTTCCATGTTCTACTTACTCGTAAACTTCAGTTCCAGGAGCACGGCATTCCATATGGGATTGCATTTCTAGAAGTTTCTTCCATTTTTCAGGCTCCATCTTTTGGAGTAGAAGGCAACGTAAGGGCAATAGAGCATCATGCCTATAAAATTTAAATTATTTGAAGTCTATATATTTTACGTAAATAGTCATTTCAACATTTTCAACTCATGTCGTTCCACTGCAGAATAAAATACCTCGCCACCCTCAATAAGAAGGTATAGGTTAATTGGATTAGTCTTCCATGCTGGCTAAGTGCTGGTTGGCAGATTTCATATACCTTTGGGAACATTATGGAGAACTCTCAGATATGCAGGTTTCACCACAATGTTTTCTTTCATCGAAGCAAATGATAACTCATTAATATGCATATCATTTGAAGAATTAGAGGTTCGTGCAGGAACAATCAACAAATGAGCAAAAAAGAATCAACACAAATGAAGCTCAGACTCCGCTTTTGGATTCCATGTGCTGCTGGTAGCTTGTGAACAAATATATAAATGAATATTAATTATAAAGTGAACAAGATATGACACATAAACATCCTCGATTCGAGAATAAGTAGTTTTCTTCACCGGCAGTGCATAGTGACAACCTCTGGTGGTAGGAAAGTGTACGAGCGACGGTAATCCCCCAGGATGCCCATCATCTGCTCATTTACCTACTTATCACAAATAAAATGTGTTGCATAAATGTCTGCCCCAATCGAACTCGTTAACTCTGGCTAGGCAGACGATTTTTCTCGAATTTCGAATAAGTCTCTGCAAATGGAGCATAGTGTGTCGTAAGTTAAGAGACGCCTACATCCAAGAGTGGATTTCCAAAATCTGATTGATGGAGATGAAGTCGTCAATTTACGTACACCTCTTTTTAAGGTCCTTATTAAGGGTCACTTGTGTGCTTATGGCTAAGATTTTGAAATTATTGTTTGTATTGTGTTGCTGTTATTTTACCTGTAGTACTCCGCCATATTGTCCAGAACACATTCGGGCCTCGCGCTGAGAATCTGACACTCTAACCCATGGTGCTTAGGGTCTGTTATTCCAGGACAATTGCCGGAGCATACCGGCCAGCCACACCTAAAATTTGTAGTAAAAGGAAATTAATTGCCTATCGAATCGTGATTAATATCACTTTAGTTTTATAATTATATCTGATGGTTTCTTTAAAAAATTGCAATAAAACCATAAAAATCAATAATCTGAAATATTCAGCAGTTTATAACTTTTTCGGTTATTTATTTATTCTTGGCTGCATTTTCCTTTACAATAATTTCAATTAAATTGCCTTCAACTTCAAAATACTGGTCTTTAACTAAAAAATATTTCTGGATGTAAGGGGACTCAACCATCCTTCAGGCCAGGACTATCTTCCCTGTTCGTAATGTATTCTGCTGAACAATGGACGAAGCTATGGCAAATGGTTCTTTCTATAAAGGTCGTTGCGCTCTGTACCACCCAGTTTAACCCCGACAATTAAGTTTAATACCGTCGAAATTTAACTGGATCAAACTTATGTATATTTAATAGATGTACTCGTATCTTATGGGTACTGTTCGTGGGAATTTCAGAGGAGGGATTAGCATTACTAAGTATGATGCTTCCAAAATAACTTACCCAATTGCTTGTTAATTATCATCATAATATTATAAAACATATTATTTTTTGTATACTATAAGTTGGAGCCACACTTACTTATATTGCTGTTTATTATTCTCACCAGGTACACTGACATTCAGGCATCACACATATACACGTATTAACATAAATACTAGGGATGTTTAAGAGGTTCATGACGGTCACCAAAACTATTGGATATCCGAAATAAAAATATATCTGAAACCGTAACAGAATCCGATAAAAATATTTCGAACAATTCTGTATACAGCGGAGTCTAAGTGAAACACGTTTTGACATGTTTGCGCCGGCCGAGCTTAGACACTAATCGCATCGCTTTCATTTTTAGACAGTTTGTATTATTTTAAGTAATATTTAAATTTTAAGGCTATTGTTCTGTACTATGATTGTAGTATCAGATAATACCTAGAAATAAAGTCGGTGTTATCTTGTAAATAAATTTATTTTCCGATTCCTAAATTACCTAATATCCGTTAGAGAAATTATCCGAAACAATCGGACAATTCGAAATAATTTCATATGCGGAACCGTAACCAAAAGAGGAAAAATATTATTTATATATTCCATATCCCTATCCAGACCCAACATTTCAAGTCTTTAACAACGCGAAGTTCCTATGATAATAAACTGTGTTATAAAACCATAGTTATAAACACTATTATAGCTTATACTCGCATTAATAATTTATGACTACGAAGTTAACAATAATTTTGACATCAGGTTGAGTAAACTCGAAGGAGTTATAGTTAAAAAATAAGTCAAAATACTTAGAGCAACGCTCCCCAACATCGGTGAACACAGGCTTGTAGCAGCCAACGCAAGGCATGGAGGCTTCCGGATCGGGCATGGCTTTCGGCCCAAAGACCAGGGGACATTCTCTGAGTACCACGTCGCCTGGTTCTAGGTCCCGTACAGCGATCAAGTACCTGCCGAGCTCTTCTGATGTTCGCACCTGAAACATAAAATCACATAATACTTACAGACACACGGTAGGAAAAATATAAATATATATTCTAATAACGACAGTTAACGGGCCTGGATGCGTGCATGGAATATTTTCGGGAATTTTATGTAGGTAGACTTTGGAATCCATATAGGGACTTAAACATATGTTTTCGAAATGTGGTACGCGCGTCTGTGCGTTCATATGTGAGACTAAAATTATGTCATGTTTAGATGGTTCTAGAAATATTTGGAACTTTTATTACAGGCCATAATCTAGGACACTTTTCATCTCAAAAAAGGTTTTATTCCCGCGAATTTTTGCACAGCCAAGCGTGGTGCTCCAAATACAAGTAGATTTTTAAACGATTATGTTTTTTTTTTATTTCATGAATAGTCGGTTTTATATTAAGTAGTGTGTGTTTTGGGTAGCGCTTCCTAGCGGCCAGTCTCGGAATTATCATTTGTCGCACATTTGATCAGGTTTTGCATGAATCAAATAGAGCTTCAGCTTGACACACTGAGGTGGAATTAAATTATATTTATTTAACACCATATACTTTAGATATTAATTTACTTTTTGAAAATAAAGACACAGTTTGTAAAAATATATTTTAAGATAAATAGTTCTCAAATGGTGTAATTTGTTTACTTTGTCCAAACATTAGTTGATAGCGCAGAAACTAGATGGCGCTATAGCAAATTTTTGTACCACGCTACTTTTACAAGCAATAAATAATAAACAAATAAATATATTGCTCTTGATAAAAATATCTTAGTACCTAATTAGTTCTTATACAGAACTTAGATGGCGCTGTATACCCGCATCACGATGTAGTTTGTAAGCTGGAGTTGTGTGCTTTTTCTAAGTCTAAGGTAATTTTTCTGAAATTTTATAGTTCAAAATAAAACATTCATATAATGCATTTTTAAATTAAACTATTTTATTAACTTGAATCAAGGAAGGAAATAAGTTTATTATGAAAGAAAGCTAAAACATCTCAGTTCATTTGAGAATTTGGATACAAAATATAAGTTAAATGAATATACAAATACTTACCTCATAGGGTATATCCGTAGCTTTGTCTTCTTCACCCATTTTTCTTTCAACTCCCGCTTTTATTTCTGATATAACTGAAATCAATTAATAATCTTTGTACTGTGTGACTACGTAGGAGAGACTACGTCACGTTTGTACTGTGTGACGACGTCACGGTCTATGTTCATAAATCTTATCAAGTTATTGGCTAGTAGTGTTAACTTGTTTGATGAAGAATGATTTTGGATTTAAGTTTGGTTGTTATAATTGTGTTGTCGGTTGACTCCGTGTCTTGGTTGATATCAACCTTGCCTTCAAAGCTAAGAGTCCCAGTTACGATTCCTGACTGAAATTTACATTTTTTTGAAATTATTACCTAACATTCACAGCATGATACTATTAAATCACTGTGAAAATAATTGCAGTCTTTCAAAGCTCTTTTTAATTATTTTTTTTTAGGCTGGTAATAGAAAACAACATAATAAAAGTATAGGAACAAGTTTAATTTGGTGTTACCATATTCAAGGGCAGTAAGTAACTTTTGGTATCAAGCATTCCGCAATTCCTCTTTGCAACGTATCTCAGTTCACTCGTCATGATCAAAAATTGTTCACTGTGCTACGATAAAAGAGGGTAAGATTGTTTGACAAGTGTTATAGCAGGTCATAACATGTTCACTCTTCTAAACAGTTATGCAAGATTACATAACATTACATTTTATAACAACAATCAAATGTTATCCACAATCCAGATGCATCCACAAGCTTGACTCTACAAATGACTTTACAATTACTGGAGTAGTTGAACCGTAAAATTTCTTCAAAATAAACTGAAACGCCAACGAAGTTTACTTTTCTGAAGTTGTTAAGCTGATCAAATCTTCATCCCTTCCATTCTGTAAATCCTTTAATAACCGAGGAAACTGGGAATCAGCAGTACACATTTATGGATTAAGATTATGAATTCTGGCCAAAGCATTCCAAATATTTTTACGATATTGGCTTCTAATAATACATGACTGACTGACTAACTGTTGGCTGAACGAGTTGGCAACGCTCTGGAAAGGTCGACAAGTGCACTTTACCATGTCAAGGTAATCGAAAGGCAAAAAGTAAACAAAACTAAATTCAAATTGATATTCGATCGTATGATTGTCTTAAAGTAAAATGTAAAATTGTATGTTTGTGTAAAATTGTTGATTTTTATAACAATTACTTGTCTACGTTGGTCATTAGGTGACATACAAAAATAGTTAATGTTGTAATAAATATAATTAAGTCGGTACGGTATACTTAGTCGGTATTAACGAAGCTACGAAGTTAAAAGTCATTGTCAAACATGATTTACACAATATTATTTGTTACAGGATCAGTAGAATACAAATAATATATAGAATATATGCTTAAAACATACGCTTTTGTAGCAGACGAGCTAAGAGATTAAGAATTAATTTAAATAAACACCATTTAAATTAACAAATTTGTATATTGTTCTAATATGACAAACTTGTTCATTATCTTTCTTTATTAATAAGTGTGCCAAATTGATGTTAATAATGAAAGTAATGGGATGTAACTTGTGATTTTTTTGGACATTACAATGTAGGTAAACTTTGTTGTCGATATAAATGCCTAAACTATTTTGGAATTTTTGTCTGTCTGTATTTACACGTATAACACTATTGCTAACCTAGGTAATAATCTGATACATTTGATCGCGAGAAATGGACCTGAACCAGCAGCCCAATGTGAAGCGAGAGGAGTTTTAAATACCTAATGTGAATATTTAAAAGTGTTTCAAAATTAAGGATTTCATTGCACATACAGAGGATCATAATCCTTGTACTATTGCTATTGAGCTCAATTCTCCTCGTGTGCTGTGAACTGTAATGAACTTAGAACACGATCTACCAAATTCAGAATCGTGTACTATTTTCTCTGGATAATATTATGGACAATAATTAGATGGACGAGTTTCGTCACAATATTTTCCTTTACCAAAGCAAGTGATAATTATTAATTATGTGCACATTAGGTTTACCTCGTGTTCATGCTTTGGAAATTTCATTGTATTTTAAGTTTTGTTTATTTGCGTTCGTTACATAACAAACAAGATATTACAATTTATTTTAAGAGGTAGAAAATAAAACAAGTTAAACATTATTATCATCCTTGTCACAACAACTGATAGTTATCCCACTGACGGGCTCGGATTCCTTTCACAATGAGAGGGGTAAAGGTCAAAGTTCGCCACACTGGTTAAGTGCGAGTAGACATCATACACCTTCAGAACAATACGAAGACCTCTCAAAGTGGAGGTTGTTTCAAACAAGTGATTCTTCTTCTCCGAAACAAGTGATCCACTTGTCTCTAATTATTCAAATTATATGCGTAATATAAACATTATTTACTGATCTTTTCATATCAGAACTTGTAAGTGAAATTTTATGTTTTACAAGCAAACCGCCTTCGCTTCGCTTTAGAAAAACTACGCCTTACACTTAGACTGGTCTGCTTTGAGGGCTGAGTTTTCGTTGGTTTGTGAATACTGTTACAATTTTATTATTAGTAAGGATATGTAAATAAATTAATTAAATAATCTTTTTGCACACAAACATTAAAACATTAGATATTGATTGGAACATTATGTAATATATATTTTTAAGCACATCTCATTTTTCCTTCATTGTTCCTACGATTATAAACACTGTACATTCGAACCTGGGTCTTGGACGTGCGTAACATTTATCACTGAACGTATAACCAAACTTCCTGGCAGTAATTCACTGAGGTCAGTGACCGCTCCTAAAAGCATGGACAAAAATACATCGTCGAGTAACCGTGACAGCTCATTGTTACAGATTTGAAATATCAGTAGCAAGCAAGATTAGCAAGCATTTACCACCACATTAAATACAGACCTTTTCACAATTGTTATAAATTTCAATCTACCAATGTACTATAATTTCAAGCTTTAATAATATTAGGTCATCATAACATATTACCTAATCATTAAAAAACAAGGGTACATATAGCACGTATATGATTTAGGCCTTAGTAACATTTCGTATTTATTGAATTAGGTTGTATTCATGTCTTTGTATGCTTTGTTGATTTTAGTAGAAAATAAAATAATAAAAGTACAAATAATTGTAAATCTAAAGGAAAGCGTACAATGAATATACGCATGAAATACGATCAGCTGTTTTTTATATTATTATCCGACAAACAAGAAGCAGGGTGATATGTTACCCTTGTCAACGTCTGTTACACTAAATACATGCGTTGGTAAAGTAGTGGGAAGCTGCGTATATCCTTTGTTGTGTGGCTAAATCAGCGTATAGTCTTCAAATGTTATTCAAATACATTGAAGAAAATACATAAAAATTATTACAAAAAAATTAAAATATAAACTAATACGTATAAGTAGTTTACAGGTATACTGTAGGAAAATCTATCTATAAATTACCACATAACGGAAAATGATCCTGAAGACATTTACACCACTGAACTCTATCCGTTCATCCGTTACGAACGTGATCAGTTTATTTTTATTTATCATCACGTTTATCATTATCATCACAATACTCACACATATCACCAACCCTACTTGACATGATCAATCACTCACACGCATGGGTAACTCGTTTAAAAATTAATTACAACTGTTGTTAAAATAATGCCAAATTGTTACAAAAAAAAAACAAATTTCAATAATGTTAAAAGATACTCGTATATACGAATTGTTATAGTATCAAATTACTAGCTAAATTAACAAAGCTTTCGAATATATTATATATTTAGATCAAGTTTTCATCGACGTCATATAAAGAAATAGGGTAACTAGGCGATTCAAGAGTTATTTAACAGCGCTTTTGAAGCAACCTGATTCAAATTTTTATTGAGTTCGTCTGTGGCAAAATTATCTTAAGCATCTTCATTCTACTATTGAGCTAGTAATTATTTCATTTATGAAAATATCAGTGTTATAGATACCTAAAGGAGTTGTTAGTTTCAATTACTTATAAGAATTTTTAGCCGATTTCATTTTCATTTCTGCCGTGGAAAAGTTGCAAATTTCAAAGTTTTTTAAATAATCTTGAGACTCCCAACGATTTGTTAAACAATTTAAATTTTAAAAAGAGCGACTTCCTTACCTTTCGTCGAGAAACTTCACAGATTACGACACAGTAAGCACTTACTCATATTTCGCCACGAAATTTCAGTAAGCGATTTCATGGACGAAACATGCGCGGGCGCCGCGAAGGGAGCTCAGTGACTGCTTCGTAGCCGCTTTACTTACGTAAGATCCGGATATAAATATTTGGTGTAAGATTTAGTGGGATGATGACGGAAATTATTGGGAGGAAAGACGCGGCTAGCCATATTCTCCTACGAAAATTGGTTAACATTTTTTATTTAAAGTGATAGAAAAATCGTTGGCTCGTATTTTTGTAAATATATATATGTTAGAAGGACGTAAGCAATGGCTTATTACGTAAGCAATAGATGTTATTTATATGAAGTTACGGTTACGGATATGAAATTATTACTATTCGACCTATGATGATGAGTAGCAAAATCAATTAGCGCCATTTATTGTCACCAAGGCTTAATCTTAACATTTAGTATTAAGAGTTTAATTATGTTGGTTGACATTGATTTCTGTTAGGTTGTTTATAAAATAATATATGAGTCAGCGTATAGAGAAAGCTATAATTTTTTTTATATGAATCACGGTTACAATTGTTATTTGGAAATTGTATAAGAGCCGTAGTTCAAGAAGTCGGAGTGAACACTAGTGGAGAATTTAACCCGTGTCGTGTCTACAGTAGTAAGTGGTGTTAATAAATAGTGAAAGGTGCTACTACAGGGTTTTATTTTTTTGTGGAAGCGACCACCCCTTGTGTTCCAGTGCGGGGTTAAACAATTACGGTGGTGGATATTAGATGATTTGGTGGGACTTTTAATAAATAAATCATGTATTTACAAAATAATACTTTGAGTTTATTTCTATGCATCTGTATTATTTAGTAGTGTAAGAAAAAAACTTTAAAAATGAAATAATAAAATAATAAGTGCCAAACAGTGAAAACCTGTCATGACCTGTTTAATTTAAATTTAGACCCAGCCCTAACCCGAAATTATTCGAAACTCTTTTATCGGATGCGGTTACGGTTTCGGATATATTTTTATTTCTGATATTCGATAGTTTTGGTTATGGTTACAGAGCTGCACAACATCCGTGCAATAGACAATACAATCAAATATACAATCATAACAAAAACTAGGTTATTTTAATATAATGATACATTTTCTATATTTAAAGCTTAAAGTAGATCAAGAAATTTTCAAAAACATGAAAAATTTAATGTTCAGTCATATCGTTCGCAGTAATACGGCCTTAAACAGATCAAGACCGTCTAAACAAAAATTAGATTCATGATTCACACAAATATCCCGTCTTGCAGGATAGAAGGTATCAATAATTATCACAGGTGTGTCTTCAAATGATCTTAATATTGTGCTTCAAGTACACATAACTTCAACCCTAGAGTATAGGACTCTACCACACTAGCGACACACATAAAATTATATTCATATTTTCATTAAGTATTTTTAATTGAAAATCTAGGTTAAGTTTTTTCTAAGTGACAAAAACTATATATTATTGATTTGCTTAATTACTTTTATCTTAACGACATAAACAAAATTTACGAAAAGTAAATTTTCATAGTGCCACACATAAAGCTATTATTTTCGATGGAGATGATACATGTGCATTCTATAATGAATTGAAATGAATTTGTAATTCTGTAATGAATATAATGTTATCCTTATCTGATACTATTTTGAAAGTGCACTTTATACCACAAGCATCAGGTGGGATTCTGGTAACGTATTATGAACATTTATAAATGTACATACACGTACACTAGCGCACTAGAGTTATCTGTGTTAAAAGTGGCATGGACATACATATGAGACATCACAATCACGCATGAGCCGAGAACAAACATCTGCCCGTTGCGTAAAAGTCTACCATAAATCGAGCCCTCGCCCGTTGGACAGGGTTATACCGACAGGGCTATGAGATCGTAATTGACTTGTTTTAAGTAAAAAATATCTGTCAAATTTATATTTAAATCTACCCAGATCTAAGTACTTTAAATTTGGTAATAATTACTTAATTACCTATCATGAGCTGCTTATTTGGTATTTCATGACTGCTTATTAAATATAATGGAAATTTTATATCTAATTATTTTTACTTCTATATTCTATTTAACTTTTCCATTCTATATACCTATGGATGAGGGCTCTGAAATGTCAGTTTTGTAAGAATTTAAATCGGTACAAATATTTTTGTTAGCAATAACAATTAATTAATTTATAAAACATAGCAACTGTTCACTTCAAACAACTGCTGTCCTTAGAGCAAATTCAATGATATTATTTATCATAAACTGTTATATGGTTATTGTAAAAATAAACGCAAATAAGTTCAGATTAAAATTGACATATGCATGAATTCGTTATCAAGTATTGATGTCAGTAGATGCATAAACATTTGTTAAAACTGAGGTACACAAGTATTGCAATACTTCACTTTGTTGGCACATCTCCCAAGTTTGTGGACCATGGTGATAATTATGTCTATTTATAATGAGTATTGTGCTCGAGTTGGATCACAACGGACGCTCCCGTCAGTTATGCCTTAAAAGTTTCGGTTATAAAAACGATGGATTATCAAAGGCGAGAGATACCCGTGTGTGAGGTTTGTCAACAACCTGCCAACCAAACCTGCGGAGGATGCAAGCTTGTTTATTATTGTTCGAGGGCTCACCAGAAACTTGGATGGCGAGAAGGTCACAAGTTCAAATGCCGAGCATTCAAAGTTCAATATTCAGATACCTTTGGCAGGCACATGATAGCAAGCAGAGATATCAAACAAGGTGAGATGATCCTTAAAGAAAAACCTGCAGTAAGTGGTCCCAGAATTACCTGTGTTCCTCATTGCCTGGCATGCGGCATGAAGCTGGAGCCATTGCAGATTGGAGACAAGAAAGACTTTTACAAGTGCTCCTCTTGCAATTGGCCAATGTGCGGTTTGGACTGCGAAAAAGCTGAAGTTCATCAACCTGAATGCAAAGCCATGACAAAAAGAAAATACAGATGTGACATAAAGTATGAGCGACCCGACAAAACTGAAGCTGCTTATTGTGTTATTGCACCAATGAGGGTTTTATTAATGAAAGAATCCAACCCACTTCAATTTGAAAATATAATGAGCTTACAGTCTCATATAGAAGAAAGAATGGATACGCCTCTGTATAAAGTGTTAAAGGTGAACCTTGTTACATTTATTATCCAAGTACTTGAATTGCCATTTGATGAAGAGACAATACTAAAAGTGGCTTCAATATATGACACTAATTCTTTTGACGTGAGATCCCCTGATGGTTTAAAGCGGGTACGGGCTATATACGTTACAGCTTCTATGATGAATCATAGTTGTAAAGCAAATACAAGACATATATTCCTAGGAGATGACTACAACTTAGCACTTATCGCGACAGTACCAATCGCTAAAGGCGAATTGATTACTGCAACATATACTCAAACACTTTGGGGCACATTGGATAGAAGAACACATTTATTGATAAACAAATGTTTTGGTTGTGAATGTGAAAGATGTAAAGATCCAACAGAATTTGGAACTCATTTAGGTAATATTTACTGCTCTGTATGCAACGGACCTTTCAAAGATACCACTTCGGAGAGAGGAGCAATGTTATTGTCAACAAATCCGTTAGATGAGTCTGCTATCTGGAAATGTGAAAAGTGTGAACACTACATTCTAAGTAAGCAGATGGTTTGGGGAAACAATGCGCTGAAACAAGAACTAGGACGATTAAATAAATCTAGCCCAGTAGAATTTGAAAGATTCATAGAGAATTATAGTCAAACGTTACATCCGACTAATCATTTAGTCGTACAAGCAAAAGTAGCTTTGATGCAAATGTACGGTAACATTAAAGGATACATATTAACAGGTACAATTTAGAAAATTTAAATATTATTTGTAATAGTTAGTCATTTCAAAATGTATAAGGTATTGATCATATTGATTTACAGAACTTTCTGATCATCTACTGAAGCGCAAAATAGACATTTGTCACGAACTTCTTGAACTAACGGATAAGCTGGAACCCGGATGTTCAAAATTCAGAGGAACAATTCTACTGGAGCTACAAAGTGTGATGACTTTGGAAACTAAAAGAGATTTTGAAACGGGAAAACTAACGAAGGAAGCAGCTCAAGTAAGCTTTTAATGTTACTTTAAATAACCAAAAAATTTGCGTAACGTACAAGTTAGGTATTATTTTACATTAACGACTGGTTCCTATTACCTATCTATTCAGTATACAGTATTTGATTATATTTTAATATAGAAGTTGCAAAGACATTTTTGCATTTCCAAAAATAAAAATATATATCATTTTTATCAATTGGATTAATCTAGAAATCTGGAGAATCTATTGCTTACAAAATTTAGATAACAATAAGGTAGTTGCTATAAAATGAAAATGGACTTTTAATAATGGACTGTTAATATTTGGGATACAAAAGGTTATTGGAACCGGTCGTAAAGACCAAAGGTTTGATAATAATTTCACTGCAACGACAACATAACATCAGTAAAGTGTTATCGTGCAACCTTGTATGTTTTGTGCGTAGGTATCTAAGATACTTTTAAATTGATGTATTCTCTACTTTCGCGGAACAGAAAATAATAGTTGGTTGAAAATAATTGTAAAGAGTAAACAAATATTGGACTGTTTTTCAATAGCTATTGGACAATATAAATAAATGTATTGATAACGATAGAATTAATAATTAATTCATAGAACCCAATTTTACATTGATTACAAGCCGATAAAAATGAATAACAGCCTTATCATGATAGAATTAGAATTAATTCATAGAACCCAATTTTACATTTATAACAAGCCAATAAAAATGAATAACAGTCTTATTCTGTGCAGACGATATTTGTTAACGAAAATTATAGGTTTTCGTAAGCGTCGGTAGATCAATCAAGTAACGATTCGTACTCTATTATAAACATAATCTCTATCATAAACTTGACGTGATGGTATGAGATATGAATATGAATGAATATTTGTCACACGAGGACTTAGAATTAATAAAAAACTGTAACCCAATATATTAATCTCAGTAATATTTCTGCAAAATATTTCGAACACGCGTAAATGTGAAAATCATTATGCTTCATTTACTATGGGATACGTTTTGGATGGCTGCCAATAAAGTGAACGGCCTACAAGACATTGAGAGGCACGAGACGAACGTCCCAGATTTTATAAATAGCGTTAACAGATCTTCAAGCTACCCAAATAAAGGGCAACCAACACTGTAATCTACAGCAAACTTTGCAGTGCTGAAGAAATTTACATACCTAATTAGTAATCGTTTAAAAAAAATGCAATGATGTTCGAATCGGAATCTTATCATTATTTTCAAAACGCGCTATGTGGAGTATAATTTAATACGCTGTAGTGCGACATGTTACATGATTTATTAAAAAAACTTTTTTTTTATTTCCTATTTGCCCCGTGAAAAGCTTATGTGCTCAAAGTCCTAATATTCTGTCCTGTTGATTCCTATAATACTAAGGGATCTCATTCTCATGCGTCATTACAACCCATATTATATAGCCACTGCTGGGCTCTGATGTTTTCTCCCAATGAAAATAATCATATGGCGGTCGTGATAAATTATTTTACAATTTGCTCCAACAAAGTTAACTTCCAGAATGAGGATATCTTTATGTTATATAACGTTTGGAATTATCACTTAAGTTTAAGTAGTAAAGTAAATGTCAACGAATTTGACCCGAAAATTTAGAGAGAATAGGGTGTAAGAGTCAAGAAGACACGAGATCGGAAGATTTCCACTTTTAGGTACTCTAAAATTGTACATCTTGGTAATAGTATTTAAAAACACTTTGAAGTAATACCCTTTTCTGCGCAATATGTAGTAGTCCTGTCCAAATATACCTCTGAGCAACGCATCTCCAAATTTTACATTCATCAGTAACATTAAATTAATAATCAAACTTATCGTAAAACTGTTCCAGAGTCAACTGATGGAAAGCTTGGTGCTCCTGCAAGAAGCAATAAACATTTTGAAAGTGGAACCGCATATGCAACCGACTCTAGAGTTAAAGTTAAAAGATCTAACCAGCCTGCTCGATGCAACCGACATTGAAACGAATAGTATTACCAACACCTAGCAAAGAAAATATTGACACCCAAAAGGAATTTAAAATTATTTTAAACTGTCTTAAAAAAAGAAGTTCTGATTTCTTTTGTATTTATTCATGTTTGATTTCTCAGAACTCGGTCATTAATTTAACTGATTTGGAAAATTCCTTTTGTGTTTGAGAGGGTTACTTCTCGTTAGGTCTACTTGAGTTTAAAGAAAAAATATATCAACCCTAACCGTGAAAATGGAGGGGAAACCAAAAATTTCATCCTTCAATTTGAAGTCGGTTTTTTTTGTTAAAATATTTATTGTGGTTTTATTAATGAGATGTATCGCAACTTTTATGGAAATATAAGACAAATAACACAGTATATTTGTAATATAATTTATTTTTATATACCATTAATCGATTCATTACAGCAGTTAAATATGACATACGCTACACGATACATTTTATAAAAATATGTCATACGATCAAATATTACATGAAATAAAGTTATTGTGAAAATCTCCTTTATTTTCTAAATAATCCTGTCTTGATATGCGTATTTATTACAACATGATTTAGTCAAATTTACAATATATTATAAAGATAACGTATAAAATATACCTACAGTGATGATATATATATTAAGTCGAATGTAATTCTATAAAATGCTAGAATTTTAAGTGAATTTTATATGTTTTTATTTTTATAAAAGTAACAATTCATATTTTTTCATTTCCATCATCATTTAATACATAGACACATGAAGTATAATAATTAATTTTTTTAACTTTAATATAGAATTATATTATATAAAACCATTTTAATATGTTCATTAATACCATAATTGACTTGAAATAAAATACTGATGTATAAAATTGTAGCTATTACTTACTTATTTTTACATATTACTTGTTTGAACGAGATTAAAAAGTCATTCAAATGAAATGTACGCTTTTGGGCGCGCCCTTGTACAGTCTAGCAAAATTTAGAGAAAAATAAACGAATTTACAGAAAAATATTCAAGAAAATATTCCGTGAGCTGTTCTCCTCTAAGAAATTATTTTGAAAATAAATTGTTTTTAAGTTTTTACGTATGACAACAAAATGATCGCAATAGGAACTGTCAAATATCATGCCTGTGATGAATTTATTTTATGTACATTTTTATTTGTGAATTGGCATCTTTTATTTGTTTAGGTTTCAAGTAAGATATATAGATAAGTGAGTAACATTTATTTAGTTATTAATCCGATATATTTACATATAATATTGACGTTTGACAGTCATGACGTATGATATCAATAATGGTCATATGCATCCTACTGACTGTCCAACATCCGCCATAATGTTTCATTGTTACAATATGTTATTCACAAATTAAATAATAGATACTAAACCAAACTGAAATGTAGAATGTGCATAGTTAGGAATGCTTTCGATTAATATGATCTACTTTCTACAGTTTATACATACCGCCGCCCATACTCCATACATTTCTGAAACGTCTGCTTTACAATGTAAGTTAACTACAACGTATGAAAGTCAAAAGATTTTTTAGAGGTTTAAACACTTATTAAATACAATGTTTACAAATATTTATAAATATAAAACGAATATAGAAATAACTAAAATCTATTAAATAATTATAAACACGTGTATGTAAAAGTTTGACAAACTTGTTGTGTATGGCTTGATCATCGATCATTTCATAAAAAATCAACCGATTATATAAAATGGTCAAATTTCGTGAAACATCGATTCGTAATAAACCTCATGAATTAGCCAAATATTGTTTGATGAATCAATAATAAATGATATTGCCAATCGACAAATTGAATATTTCACGAAATGCCATTATGCTCTGTAATACTTAATTATATGTTAAAACTAAAACACACGATAGACTATGTGACAAGCAAATTAACTGTATGTCAGAAACAAGCGTTTAAATTTAACGTAAAATATTGATGTCAAGACTGCAATGAAAACCAAATCAGGCCAAGTGATGGATGACGTCCAACGGTCCACGTGACCAGTCCAACGGACAGCCAGTGGAGCGCATTGTCTTGACACATTGCTGCCGACATCCAATTGGCAACCGCAGTACCTCGCTGGACCTCGCATGGATCCCCAATCAAACATTATTTGTTGCCACAGACCGAAATTTTTTGCCACATTCTTGCTTCTATCACTTCCTTATTAAAAATCCCTTAAAGTAAAATACTCGACGAGAAATCGAATTATCTTCTGCAGGAAATCTCCAGATTGGTCAAAAAATACTCAATGGCCCTTCACAACTGCAGCCACATTAAATGTATGAGTTCATAAAATTAAATAAATCAACTAAGTTATAAAGTATGGACTAGATTTGCAACATCTTCGTCAACTTACAATATTTTCAAATTAAACAGTATTGGTGGGTAGATGACAAGGTTTGCTTAAATTTCATCTATATGTTCAATTTTCAAAGGAGTGACTTTAGTTGGTCTCGTAGTGACTTCGTTAACTTTTAAAACACTTACTTTATCAGTATCTCTGTTGACATGTAATATGTCTTTAATCATCCTTGGTATCTTTCTCTTTGATCTGGGAGTTGCTTCTATAACGAATATCTTCTCCACATCCTTTTCTGGTAAGATTTCCTTTTTCATCGTTTTCACCTACAAACGGAGCATTCATTAAATATCGAAATTGCAATGTACTCATTTATTACATACTAACAATAGTTAAAAAAAACCCTAATTGCACCACTGTTAGCCACGATTTTTTCCTCAGATTGAGGGTAGGCTAGTACACCACGCTAACCGATATAAATATCAAATATTGTGTATACCAGTGAAAATTTAAAAATTGACAGATTAAGATAAGATGTTACCTGACTACACGTACAGCACCAAGATCCAAATTTAAAACAAGCAACACCAGGGGTCCGATCCATAGCGTTACGAAACCTGATGTTGGTGAAACCATAGATCAGAGGGTTAATGGCGCAGTTGACGTACATCAAGAAGCTAGCAGAAAACCATATCCCTGCATAAACACCATCAACCTGAACATCAAAATGTGGCAGTTAGTATATTAGATACTAATTTAAAATTTATTCTTAGCTATAAAGAGATATCTGAGGGAAAGACTGTTAAAAAGGTTTAGGAACTATATAACACAATTTAAACCGATCGACTGGACACTACCAAATTGTGAAGGAAAGAAATTGAATTGTTTGCTACTAAGAACTCCTGTCACCGTCGCAACTACATGTACATATTCCTATGACCAAAGAACACAGAGTTATGTAATTTTATACTGGTTATACGCAAGCCAATATACAAGTATAATATAAAACTTTTTACTCCACAACAGGAATTAGACAAAACGGCTTCTAATCTTCAATTATATTTACCGCGTTGATCTCCAAAGTAAGATTGTTTCTCCAATAAATCATGACAGTATAAGGAATTCTGCAGATAACAGCAGCGAGTAAGACGCAGGCGGTTATCCTCATGGCATTCCTTTTAATTTTTTTCATGGCTTTGCCACTTCCCCGAGAAGATAAAGTTCGAGCGCTGATCTCCAAACGCCATATTATTGTTCCGTACTGAAACATTGTTATACTAAAATAATACGAAGAACATTCTGGGATTAAAAGACTTTAGTTTTAATTTTAAAGTAAACATTTTAATGGAAAAATTCGTAAATATCCTTATTAAAAAAATCTCTGTTACGTTCCAATGCCGTAATTAGCTCTATAATTAATCCACCAAACAACGATTCAAACACACTTCTTTCATTTTTTCATCTTCCATCAATTACCTCTGGCATGCAGTTATCATCGTTTAATTCCTTTACTTTTACAACCGCAAAATCTGACCACATGCATCAAAAATGTTAAAATGTGAACGATTCAATAACTTCTAATGATAAGCTTTATATAACTTCATTAAGGTGCTACAATCATGCTTTATTAAGATATTCAAGAAAAATAATTCTTATTTAAGTTTTCACATACCAAGTTCTCACCCACACAAAAGCAAAACAAAATATAGTAACGCTGTTTGATAGCTTTGTGTGACATGTTTTATACATTTCATGCAGCTTACCGTAACAACCATAACTCCAAGTGGTATCCAGACAAGCAGAAGAAGAATGAAGTGCCAGTAAATATCAAGAATATCCCGATCTTCAACACAAAACATTTCCAGGTAATCCAACCAAGGACGTTCTATAAATTCCCGTTTGATAATCCAAGGCAGAGATAGCAAACATGCCACAAGCCAAGAAGCTACAATCAATTTCGGCGCTGCTTTCTTGGTGACCCTCGCTTCCGATGTCAATGCAGCTGCAGCAAGTCTGTCATAGGATACTAACATGATTGCACCGACGCTAGCTAAGAGTGAGGATGCTGAAATATTGATAGAAACTATTAAAATACTAGTCACGCATTGGATGTACAGATTTTACATATGAACATTCTATCCTCTATCTATCTTCTGTCTATATAATGTTAAATAAGTTCCCTGACAATTGAACTTCCAATTGAATATACATTAATTTTTAACATTATAATTAGACGAAGAACGAAGAATGTGATTTATTTATGACGATGGATTTACGCACAAATTTTTGTCAGTAAAACCCACATATATCTAGTTATCTTACCTCTTTCTTCTGCTCCTTAGCACAATTACTTTTGAGTATGTATTTTTGTATATTTCTATGGCTGACCGTACTTTTTGGGATGTATAGGGCCTTAACCGATCTTGAACCAAAGCAAACTGGCCCTGCTCGTGGTGGACCCTGCTAAACAACAGAGAGTCTATGGTGAATGGTCCCTTCCGTAGGAGATCTCTGAGCTCTGTACCACGCAATTTCATAGGATGGTGGTATGATATATATGGCATTGAAGGGTGTTTTACCCTCGTGCCACCCACCCTCCTTCTAAAACCGACCGTGAAATATTTGATACGTGTTTCGGTACAGTGGGGCAGAGCCAGTAATAATGCTTTTCCACCGCTTTGATTTCAGTGGGCAGCGGATCGGAGATGCCTTTATATATGTGTATATATACATATATTTTTAAAGTTTTCATAAAGTCGGCCCCATATTATATCGCCTCATAATATTATTAAAAGAAAAAAGGAAAATAAAGCTATCTATACCAACTCATAATAAAATAGAAAACATCTAACTACGTACTTCTTACCTAAATATTCTGCATTGATTTTAGAAAAATATTACCTTGCAAGAAACCTTCGAATCTGCATCCGAAGTGGCGCAAGACAAAGTTCTGGAAAAAGTCCCGGACGAGCATAAACCAGGGGCACAACAGCAACGTCACCAAATCTACTAGAGCCAGGTTGCCTATGAGATAGTTACTCGCTGTCCAAAGCCACCGGTGTTTGACGAGAATGACCAGGATGATGGAGTTTAGGTATATGCCGACGATTCCGACGAAAAGCATGGCAGTTGTTTTCAAAGCTATTTCTCTAGCTGGCTTCACATGCCACAGGATATTTGGAAACGGGTAACGAGAAGTATCTATCTGGAATAAACAATTTGAAAGTAACTTTATTTTATTAATCTGATAACTAATTTTTACATATAAAAATTTCCTGTTTGCGTGTATGTTACTGAACTCGTTAACAACTGGTATTGCTGAACCCACTAATAGCAAGCAGGTCAACGCTCGGACGGGATAACGTAACGTAAAAGTAATGTAAAGAATTTGCAATCAAAATCTGGTTTAATTAAATTTTAAATTTAATTATTCCCGATCCAATTTAATTTGCACTCAATTCCAGTTGTCTAATTATTTTTTTGTCATAGAACCGATTAGCAGCAAATAATTTTAATTGTAAGCAGGCATTCTAATAAGGATCCAAGATTACTCGTGATAAAAATAAGAAATTTAACAGGTACATACAAATACTGCACATTGGCAACAAATAGGTTGTTTGAGTAATTGTGATCATCATTGTTTCATTACAACCCATATTGTCACAATGAGAGGGGTTAAGGCCATAATTTGCCACGTTGGCAAAGTGCGAGTTGGCAGACTTCACTTACCTTTGAGAACACTATAGAAAACTCTGAGGTATGCTGGTTCCCTGATGATGTTTTCCTTCACGGAAGCAAGTAATAATTAATTTGAGATACGCACATAATTAGAGGTATCTACAGTATTCAAACTCGCGTCTCTCGTGCAGGAAACCTTCAAACCGCTAGGCTCACTATCTACCCACTAGACTATCAGTGCTCATCTGATGTATAAAGATTATAATATTTACCCTTAAGATGAGCAGTGATTCGGATCAAAGATCTAACTGGTAATTGTTATGATGGCTAACGAATGGTTGAGTTGAGTGGAATGGTTTAAAATCCGCTAATTGTAATTATCTTTTACACGACGGTACTTTAGTTGGTGATTATATTGTGGAAACCTACCTTGGTATTGCAAGTTACCAATTCCCATCTCAAAATCAAAATATCGGTCTTGTTATCAGTGAGATAGTATATATTATATCAACGTAATAAGAGTCCTGTGTCTTTCTAAAATATTCAACTATTAGATTTTAGAAGTTGGCGTGTTGTAATTATAGCCATTCCCACCGATATCGGACACTCTGATATCATGTACTTCCCATCTCTTTTGTCAGGTCGTTGGTATATTTGCTATTAACCAAGACGTAGACCTCACACACACAGTTTAATTCACACCACGGTCTATGTCGGTAACTTTTTCTGTTTCCAACTTTACCATTACGCATCTTGTTTCTTGTAAAACAACCCTTCACTATAGTTTAAAACAATGCCGGTGAAAAGGCTCGCCGACGGTGTAGAAGTTGTATTATCCTACATTTGTGAGTTGTAACATAAAATGGTGAGCACCTTTCATCGGGTAAGACCTACGCTTATTATTCAGGCCTGTGTATAATACTAATGAGAACTATGTATACGTGTCCCTATCCAGTTATAAGACTCGAAGAACAACTGTAGATAATAACTTACATCGTCATCGACAGTCCAGTTTGACAAGTACGTGGGGATGTCGTCAAAACCCAAAACGATCATCTTAAACGCATCCAAACCAAAGCCTAGCGTTGCCACTTAAATACGTGAAATACGCGCGGAATTAACCAAAACACTGAATGGATACTTTTATTACACTTGAGATAACGTGACGGCACAGTAGTCCATTACGATGAAAGCTTTGTTATCTGGCGAATCGAAATGATTGATAATGGAAACAGAACACATAGTTGGATCGGTAGAGTTAGTTCCAAGGTGAACGTACTGATAAGTGGTAATTAATGACTTTCTAAATCCTACGTACACAATGATCGTATTCATATTATTGCAAATCGATTAAAGGGTTTTAAATGGAAAACGTTACACGTTTTATATTACTCACGCATGTGTCATCATGCAATTTTTGTAATTATGTGACACCGGTTTAATTTTAGCGCTTCAATATTGATGCTAAATTAGATTTCATAAATCTCGGCAAGTGCATTATTATTTCCTTGATTAATAGGTATTACTATTTGCTTATCGTTCTGATGAATCATGCAGTTCATACTTGATAACTCTCAAGTTTCATTCACATAAATACAGCTTTTATACTCATGCCTCTTCAATTCTGGCGGGTAGGTTGTGGAAGTCACTACCTTCTATAGTAAGAGATTTGAAACATTCTCGGTGTTAAAAAAACGCGTCACAGATTTGTTCTTGTAACGTTTGATGACAATGATCTTTCTAATAAGAATATGTATATTTTTTTTTGTATTTTGTAGTATGTATGATAATGAGTGTTATATCTTTGTATTTTGGTACGCAATAAATTTGTCTCGCTGTATCACTTTCCTATTTCATAAATATACTGCAACTAATTTCAGATTAGAAATAAATAGTGCCCTTGTAAAAACTATTTATGTAGCGACCCTACATTTTTACATGAATGTAAATAAGCAACCCTATTTCTGTTACCATGGCATTATGTCATTCATCATTCATCTTTCTTTCGTCTCTGTATAATAACGCTATTAAATATTTTCATCGTATTTGGAGTCCAATTCACTATTTAAACCTCATCGAACTTCCCGAACATTCCTGAATTTGTATATTTTGTTTCCTATAGTTTTATTATGTGTACGAAACAAATAAATAAAAATTACTTCTTTGTAGAATAATCTCTGGAAGTACTAAGAAAATCCAAAAATCATAGTAACACTATTCTTGAATAAATAAAGATTTAAATGAAATAACGCGCCTTGGCTGCCTATATTGACGTACGCTCACCAAATTAATATTTATTTAGAAATAATGCCTAAGTCCAAATTATTATTTATAACTGTTTTAAATTAGACTCCCAAGAACAGTTTTTATACAGAAAATAAAAATGGTAAAAAAGTGGCACTAGGAGGAACGAGAAATTTTATAACAAGGGTCCGAAGGCACAATTTATTTACATCCTCTAATATTAGTATGTAATTAGTAAGCAGATACTTTGTATTTTTTCTTGGGACATTAAAATATGTTACGAAAAAGAGATGTTCTGTGTTACCATGGAACATAAAAACTGCTCAGTTATAATTATTTTTATGACTATTAAAAATTTCTTGATCTTGTTAATTATGCAGAGAAGCTGTACATTAACCATGGTATGTAATAAAATACTTGTTGCACTTTATAATTAATGAATTTGCCCTCAATATCAAGCTATGAATGATCATAGTACATCATAGTAAATTTTAAATTTTATTTTCGTAAATTTTATTTATTATTTATAATATAAAAAATATATGTAAAATATAAAAATGTACATGTTCGCTACGCGGCAATTTCAAGAATATAGTAACTTACTTTAGTTAAGATATTTCACCATCTGTAGAAAATATACAGAAGCTTTGCGACACGGATGAAGACTACGCCGTTTTTAGTTGCAGATTGTTTTAAGAGATGGCGTTGTTTACAGTTTTATAGATTATAGGTTAATTTAAACGTGTATATATTTTTACCAGATGTTTAAAAAACTATAAAGGGCATTAATACAAACACTATTTTAAAATGTTCTTACTTTTAAAATCTTTTGTAAAATAGTTAAAATAATCAGCAGATCCAAGAATAGAGCTATCTACTTTAAAACTTATGAACGAATACAGCATTCTAAAGTCAGTGAAAATTAGTTACTGTAGTTATAAGGTAACTTACTAGATGTCGTGGTTTTCTTTATATAATTATAATGTGCTACTGACTTATCGTAATTTTGTATGAGGTAAGTACATATTTAAAATAAATTATTTTAGTACGTCATGTATTTGAAATTCAACCAATTTTGTCAGCTTAGTAACGACATTAGCATTTATCTACAATAAATTGGAATTTATTTGAAATTACACGAATTTTTTACCGGAGCATGTTAAGTAAAAGAAAAAAAAAATTATACAGACGGCGCTGACCACTTACAATCAGATCGTCCACTCATTTATCGACGATTTCAATACCCAACTGCTAATTTGAAAAATTTCTTTAACCATTTAAAAGATACAATATTCCGGATGGATATAGGCTGTATGAATGGCTATATAACTACATATTTATATATTTTAACTTCACTTTTATTTTATTATGAATACTATTAGATATGAGCATAGATTATACCACTGAGTTCTACTGAGATTGATAGTTTAACACGAACGAAATCTGGACGAACCGCTAGTTCTATAATAAAGTCATAGTTAATACGTGACTTGCATTTGTACAGAAATTGTTGAAATTACAACTTTTAAGCACGACTTATTAAAGCATTGTACAAAACAAGCGATAAAGATGCTTTTATATAGCCACCAGTTCTACAGTCAATTCAGCTTAGTTTGATATTACTGTATTATAATTATGTATTGTTTTAAAAAATGTGTAAAGAACGTTATAGAAGCAAGAATAAATGACTTATAAAATGTATCAATGATACCTATATGAATAAACGAACTGAGTTTTATTTTAATATATTATTTATTTCGACAAATATTCAAATG
>DWPT01000256.1:0-27073 GCA_018251895.1 Agathymus mariae mariae
AACCGGTTCCGCACAGGTTTAAACTTTTGTTATTACTGTGTTGTTTAAAAGATGTGCTGAGGAGTTTCTTTCGCCGTTTCTTCTCCTCGATTTTAAAGCACCTTTCCGAAACTGTAGTATAAGCAAAAAATTACACGCATACGTGTAATTTACAGAATACGTACATGATTAAATGATTTTGAAGTTGTCATATAGAAAAAAAAATAGTTGATGAACAAGCAGCTTTTCGTAAAAATAAGTCAATTATGTAACTTTGAATTTCTCAAAAGTAGTTTAGAAACTAAAGGAAGTATTTTATTTATTCATATTGATAATGACCTAAGTTTAAAAACCAATCTGGAACATGTCGCCAAAAAAATTTAAAAGTAATAAGCTTTCATTCACTTTGTATATTTTGTCTAAAATAGTAAAAATCGATACAACTCTCACTAATATTCATCACGATGTCAAAAGCACAAAATTACATTAAGATACATATTAATGTTTTGGGGAAATGTGACGGGGTTGATCGACTTGTCAATGTCAAACAAATATATGTAAACTAACGGCAAACAAATCGAGTTCGAGTCACTTTCAAAAATGGAAAATTATGACACTCCCTACGCTATATATCTGTGAAGTTGCTTTAATGTTAAGAAATTACATACATAATTAAAAAAAAAAAAAACAAACCGATATAATAATAAACAAAACAAATATTTACACAAGTCCTCAGCTTTACCACACCAGTCCCCTCTGTATGGTACCCAGAATATAATATTATGCGCTACTTAATTATAATTGAAACGTCAGGTGTATACAGCGTAGTGAACGAACTGGCAACGCGTTTCGTTGTGGGTGTTAGTTTCATTAATGCTTTAAATTGTTAAGTACTCACGTAGTATAGATAGAAATTGAGAGAGAAAAAGCTTGTGTTAAAACTAAACACTGCCGCAGTACTTGCATTAGAAATTGGATTAAATCAATCACTTTAACTGTCGTATTATTATATTGTATTCTAAAAACGTGATTTATTTGAGCGTTATAAAAATTCCTTTGCGTTTTTATGTTATCCATGATAGTTTTTATATTTTGATATATGCCTAGACTAATTTAAGTTGGACTGCAATTGTATTTACATTGATTTACCCATTAACGAATTTATTAAATATGTACACCCTCAAACCCACGCACTAGGCTTCCCTCTGTGGCGCATGGCATGGACGTACAGAAATTTGATCACACACATAACAAAAACCTTATATCCGAGAACAAACATTTATCTGCCATGTAAATATATACCTTGGACGGGACCCCTCCGCTCGGCAGGCAAAGTCTCGAGATATTTTGAATGGAATGGAGTAAAAAAATACACCACGTAAAAGGCAGTAAAGTACAACTATATGCTTTATATGGAAATATATGCACTGAGTAATTGGTTAAAAATATTTTTTGTAAATATAATTATTATAAACAACCATATATACGTATAACAAAAAAGGAACGTCTATAACAACAACAGTGCAATAGCACGTATTTTATTTAATGTTAAATTAACTATAAAAATACAGTAACACCACAAATGGCTCAGCACTCCACATCAAGAGACTACACAATCTATTAAGATGACAATTATCTTACGAACAATAACAGGACTAGCACATGTGATGGTGTATTTTTAAAATGTATAGTTCTACATTGTGATAAAGAAAGTGTTTGTATTTTATTGCACTTTATTTTAAAACGTTATTTCTTAAATGTGTAATGTTACAACATTAGGTAAGTATACGTTTTATTCAAAAATATATTATAAGTGTACACTTAAAAAAATAGTCCCATTGCTTCTAATTTGTAACGGTTGAGAGAGTTCGTTTGTCAAAATACTTATAAATATGAAGTGGAACATTACACAGACAGAATACATTTTATCACGAAGTTCTAAAGATCCACAAACAAATACTACCTCAGGAACATCGTATAACAGTTCTACAACGTAGCTAGTTTAGACATAGGTTGCTCATTAGCAATAGGAGAAGTTTTTGAACTGTATATTAATTACAAATTTTATTCTACTGTTATTAGTGAGTTTTATCGCTTTTTTTTATCTGTATATGTATTTTTTTTATGGTAATAGCCGGCAAACGAGCAGACGAGCCACCTGATGGTAGGTAGTAAGTAAGCCATGGACATACAAGACCAAAGGTATCACAGATGCGTTGTCGGCCAGGAAATGAAAAGAAATTAAGAAAAGCGGGAACACGATGAGTCGTTTGGCGGCTGACTCAAGCAGGATAGTGGTAGCTAGCCAGGCAGGCTTCACGGAAAAATAATAATACCAATAATAATATTAGCGACTTAATAATAATATTGATAATATAATCTTTACGCGAAGCACTACCACCAAGCGCAATTTAATTC
Source organism: Agathymus mariae mariae (assembly GCA_018251895.1). NCBI lineage: Eukaryota > Metazoa > Arthropoda > Insecta > Lepidoptera > Hesperiidae > Agathymus > Agathymus mariae. Next base: position 2,398 of record DWPT01000256.1, read on the forward strand.
ATTGAAATTAAAGTTAGAAATAGAAATTGTATTCGTATAGCACAATTCGTTATGTATATCCGAATTGCTCGCACTACTTGTCCAACTGTACACCCCACTCAGCTGTTAGCAAGTTAAACAGTATTTCAGTTCTGTCGTCGCACAAACAAATCCTTTTCATTTTATTGACGGCGCACGATGGATTCTCGTTATTTCATTTACCTTAACTCTGGACATGTTTGGTCATTTTAAATAAAACTTTTTTATACAATGTTATACGAATACAATGAAAAGTTGTACATTTACAAATTTATTGGAGTGTAGCCTTTGTGTCCTGAACCGGCCTTGAATTCAACTGGGTACCATATAAGAGCCATTTGCGATATTGCAATATTTTTAAGCCCATTTAACAATAAATAAAATATAATATTGTAAGTATTATCCTCAGTAATTTTTACGTTCATCATTTATAGTTATTACATATTCAGAAAATATTTCAAACATCTATTTGTATCTATTTGAATACTTTTTTGTATTAAGAATTTACATTACAGCCCTTTGCATATCTTTCAGTCAATGTTAAAATTAAGGATTGCAATCCCGCACTATTTTCAAACACGCGGGATTTTTGCTGGATTAACTTCAATACAACTTCAATACATGGATAGCGCCGGATCCCACAAATATATATATTTTTAATGGTAAAAAATTTGAACAATGACACTTTGACAGCAAAAAACAAATGACAGCTTTGTTTTTAATTTAATTAATATTCTGTGTTAAGACTTTTATCCAATGTTTATTAAAAACTACAAAAATCAAAAATATCTTACTACCCCTAATTGGCTAATTATTTACTATTTAAAAGGTCGAAATCAATAGCATAATTGATCATTTTATAGTCTTTGTCTAGCTGACTAGAAATAATCTATAATCTTTATAGGAGGTATTTTTTTAGGTATAATCAGACTTCCTTATTTGGATATTTACAGTATGAATTTAAGTTTAGTAATTGTCTTAATTTTCTTACTCAGGTAAGGAATCAATAATAAATGTAACAAATTTTCAATAAATAAACCACTTTTCTTTATGGAAATATGATCTTAAAAAACAAATAGTATCAATAGTGTTATATCCCAATCTACTTCTTATACGACTACATAATATAAGTCGCTCGTAGGCTCTTTCTGCCTCGACGCTTGTTAGTTTGATGGTTAAGCACAACACAATTAAAGACAACCAAAGGCGAAGGATATAAAATGCAAGAAAAATACGTATAACCAGTTACTGCGCTTTTATTTCCTGTATTATTGTCACTCTGACGTTACTCTTGTATTCAAATTATTACTTAAACTTAACAAAGTCCCAACTCAAATATAAATGTATTGTAGAGTACAATCAAAAAGAAAAGCGGCAAATCGGTTCAAGCAGATCGTTTCAATTCGTTACTAACATATGCAACATAACCCTAATTGATCCAATATTAATTTCTATAATGTCAGCGATAGTTACCAACTCGATGACACGTCGCTTCACAAATTGCATTCAGGAAGACCGTTCTGCGATACAGTTAATTAAAATCCAATATTGTCTAACCAAAACTGATTAAGTGGGAATTGGGGGGAACGCTTGGTCGAGAACAAAATAGCTATTTAAAATCTGACGTGTTATTGATAACGCTTACAACCAATCTTGTTTGTATGTCGTGTATTTAAGATTACTTAGATTATTAATGATTTGAAAATTGTTTATTGTGACAAGAATTTATTAGTCATTAATGGATATAAAAAATGATTTCTACTGAATATTTTGAGCATCTATTAACCTTTTAAATAGAGTATATAAATGCTTTTTTTTGTCACTCAGATTTCTGTTTTTTATAACGAGTCCAGCTCTGGGTATGTATTATTTAAATTAAAAATATTATTTCAATTTTTGTCCGTGTAAACAATAGAAAATATTTTATGGTATTGAATAAAAAATTGCATCATCTAATAAATACACAGTTTTGCCAAGTTGTAATGTCGAATTTCGAAAACTGAAATAAACATCCCCATTTATAAAATCACTCCGAACACAGTATACTGTAAAGAACAACCACCATAAACGCATCTGTTAACCTGTGTTAAACACAAACCGTTATGGAATAAGACAGTGGTTAATTAAAGTGCAATATTGCGTTACCAAAATTGATTGTTAGTAACCTCGCTCGCCTGTCTAGTTTAATCCGAGGACGGAAATGCGCTCGAGGGCCACTTGTTAATCTGGGTGTTATTTGTAACAATGTGCAGAGGCGATTTGTTACCTTTGAAACAAAATTAAATAAAGAGATGGATTATGTTGACAAATATTTGAGGTTGAATTACTGTTTCTTCATTTCTGTAGGATGTAAAACGATTCTGCGATAGAAAATAGACTTTTTGAGGTTTTTAATTTACATTGTTGTTTAATTTGTGAAATTTGACAAAGTGCAGAATAACAATATTATTTCATAAATTAATATAAAAATTGTGGAAAGTTACGATTCATTAGATACTGTTTATGGAGTCGTCCAAGTTGCTCATAATCCGACAGCTTATGTCGGGTATATGTCGGTAAGAGATCGATCAACTTAGGAAGAATTTCATGTGGTCAGATGGATGGGTGACTAGCAGCTAAAATTTCATGAATTTTTCATCGAAGGACACTTTAAATGTGCTTTTCCACAGGCGGTAACGAGCAAAGGTGGGCGGAACGGTGCCGGAAAAGTGGCTTTCCAATGAAACGACGATGACTTGCGCCGTTGTTGTTGGTAAATCTTTATACCGTGGCTCTGTACGCCGAGATATTATATATACCATTCAATTGTTCACTTCCATCCTATTACTGTTTCCGTTAAATCTGAGCGGAATTAAATCTAAACGGAAACATGAAGAGGATTTTAATCGATGTGTTTATTATACTATTTGCACGTCTTTTGTCCGCTCCGCTCGACTCCGCCTCAGAGCAACCGCAGCCTTATCAATCGCTCCCGCTTGTTGTAGTTGGTTAACAGCCATACGGAGGCTCCGGGCACTTCCCACATTAGCAATGCCCTCTGCTTCTCGACTAATCCGTTCTAAACTCAAATAAGATCACAGGCTCTTCAATTACTAATTTGAATTTTAGTGGGCCACTTATGGATTGATACTAATATTTCTTATCGGTATGGTGATGCTAATAGAATCCATAAATAGTAGAACATTTGTGTGATTCACACATAGTGACACAACCAATAAATATGCTAACGCTGCTATAAAGTGATTTACTTCAAACAACTTTGAGTTAAAGGCATAGTTGTTAGAGCTATACAAAATAATCTCTTTACTGTATGTATGGCCCAATTCAAACAGACTAGTCAAAGCTTGTTTCGGGTTGGTTTTGGACAACCGTCAACAACAAATGTCACTTAGCTCAGGATATACTGAATATTCCTTCACTAAGGTATGTCAATAAAAAAACTAATAAATTCCTTTAATAAAATATCGGACAAGATGTGTGTTATACAAATTTTAACCGTGGGATAGAAATGTAAAGCTTCGTACGCACCATCTTACTTCATCAGAACATTCCATTTGAAATTCGTTTTAGATCACAATTTTTACATCTGACTCACTCACTGACTGTTGTTGACTACTTTGGCGAAACGAAAGACGAGACGAGACGCTTGTTAAGCGAAGTGCTATTTATAACAATTGATTTATCGCCCCACTAACAAAGTGGATGCCAAGTTGCGTTACAATACCTATCTTACTTTTCTCTGACCTTATCGTTGCGCACCAATTATTTTGCAAAAAATATCCATTTTGTATGATATAAAAAGTATAAAGTAAGTAAGGAACGCGGTAAATAAAACGTGTTATCCTCTCAGTGGACCAGTAATAGGTTTAAGCTAAAAGTGTAACTTTTGTATAAACAAGAGTTTTATTTATACATCCTATTTTGACTACAATTAAATAATCGTCAAAACAATCAGGTCATACTTATAGCCACACATTTAAACAGAGAGAAACAGAAGACAGAGTTAACTTGTGACCTTGATGACGGTCTAGTAGGCCCTGAGTTTCTTATCATTTTTTTACAAAACGTACTATTACGTTACTAGAAGACGAACGCAAAGCCAAAGATTTGATAGTGAGTATACCACTTCACAATTCGTCGACAAGCGCAAGCCACGACGAAACTGCGCTCGAGACGCTTGTTAAACGAAGTGCTATTTATAACAATGTACAATAGCGGAGGCTGTATTACTCTCATTTGATTTATCGCCCCACTAACAAAGTGGATGCCAAGTTGAACTTATTTATTTCAAAATGTTGTACAAAGGGGTTTGTAGTCACTCTAAGACCGTATTCAGACAAACGTACCTCAACTGCTCCGTACCGATAAAGTGGGCGGACGCAATATTGTGTGTAATCACAGAGGTTTATTCACACTTAGCACACTTTGTTCCTCGTGAAGTGTGTGGACGATACGGGCACATCACATAACGAAAACCATATTTGACTCCGAACCAACCACTCCAATGATGGTACATCCTGCAGAGCAACGCATTGGTATTTGGGCTCCCCGATTAGAGATCGTTATGCTCTGTAATACCATGTTACTATAAATATGTTGTCGTGCTGGTCTTTATGCGGTAAAATACTGTAGCCCTTATAAAATAAACTTTGAAGTGTTTTACGTGTGATACTTGCAGTGTCGGAAAGGTTACTGGCGAGTTTTTCGCGGTTCTTCGTTGACAGACCCCGTGATTTTTATTCGCCTGCTGAGCGTATCATTAGGTTGCCGGTCCCCGCTGTTGGATAATATAAATAACCTGCCTGAGGAAGACTTACAAATACCCTTTAACTTTAAAGGCCTAGGACGATTCAAAGTAAAGCACGTTATAGAAGGCTAATGGACGCGCAAAACTAAGGCTGTTCAAGGGATGGCGATGCACTACATACTTTGTTACTCTGTACGTCCCTCACAAAAGAATCCGCTGAACGTTTGGTTATAGCAACATAAGTTTTTCGCAGAAAAAAATTCTTCATACATATATGATACCCGAACTTTTTTGAGAAAAATTCTAGGAAAGAAACATTAAATAAAAAATTAAGAAAGCTACCCCCTATCTCTTTGCATTTCATTTTATAGCCTGGTATAGGCAAAGTCACTCCCTGCCTACCCCCCCGAAAAGGTTTAGGTTTAACATCCACCTGGGGCAAATATTTATTTGACACGTTTATATTCAGGGCTTGGCTACTCGCAATGTCGATTTAAATGTGCATATCCACGCCACTTCATTTTGGATCTACCAACAATCCATGGGTTTTTTAAATTAAAATACAGTTAACATTGATATAAGATTGCGGACTACACCGCATGTGTATCTGCGTATGTTGTTGCTATACTTAATAAATATACATGTAATTCCATGTGTTGTCCTATTAATACAAAGACAATTGCACCGGCAAGACAATCGCACTGGACTTGAAGGCCCAATTATGTGATAATTTATAGCACAGATAGGCATCAGAGAGTGGCATTATAATGAATTACTAAGCATGATGTTATACTGAGTGTCGAGGATGAATTAATTTGTTTGGTTATTTGTTTGTTATACCTCATGATATATTTTACGAAGGTGGTTTACTATTGGTTATAAAAATAAATCTTTATTTCCAAATCACCATCACATTTCATTACAAATTACTGCTTTATATATATTTGTATACACAAGTAAATAAATAAGGTAATAATAACGCATGGGCATAACGATGTTGCAGAACGACCTATGGTGATGTTGAGGGACACAATGTACGTATCATGAGCGCTGTATTTTATATTAGGTGTCAAACCGAACAACAATATTGTTTAAAAATGTAAAGAAGACGTGTCGTGGGATATCCACATAAAATGTTTTTTTTTGTCTAACTAGTAGCCAAACGAGCACGCAAGCCATCTGTTAATAGTAATAACAAGTGATCACGGTCGCCCATAGACTTCAGCAATACCAATGTTGCCGCCGGCCGAAAGGGAACGGGGGCCCGTATTATTCCTTGCTCTCCGACACTGCGACTGAAAGGCGTATGAAATATTTTACGGTCGATTTTAGAAGGATGGTGGTAGCTAGCCAGTCGGAAAAACTACCCTACAACCATGCAAGTACCATCGGGATTAAACTGAGTAGGGACCGTTCGCTATAGCCTTATTCGTTGCTCAGCAGGGCACACCATCAGCGTAGAGAAGTTAAATAAAACTTACGTAATACGTGAACACTATTGCTTGATTTAATTCCATTGCCAGTTAGTATATCGAAACTTATGTCGATGCAACTAATAAGTGACGGCGAAACTTAAGTTTAAAATAAATAATTATTGTCAAATAATTATATTACTATTATACACTGGTACTTTCTCGTGATTTCCCTTCAACTTCACGATCCGCTACTTGGACTGAATTAGTTTTATAATTCATTTTTTATAATACTGAAAATCTGCATGTTTGTCGGCTGGTACGTGTGAACATGCGTGTGAATGTACATGCGCGTCTATGTGTGTAATGTATACCTAATGTTATAAATATAATGTAGAATGTTATATAATAGAATAGAACTTAGGTGTATAATTATGGTATGTAAGACATTTTCCCTGGGCTAGATTTAATTATTTGGCGTCTCCAAAAAAGTTTTTTAAATTAATAAACATATAATTATACTATATGAATACATAAAATACCCGATACTGCTGTTTCATAAATAACTCACAGTAAAATCAAATATTTATTAAATTAACAACTATTTTATTACACTCGAATCGAATCTAATATTTCACGAGACATTTTTCAATCGCTGTAAATTTTATATATTTTCGAATTATGCGAAACACGATGGAGTAATAACGAAATTCAATATTCCATTCAAATTAATCTTTCACCAACTGGGGAATTGGGATTGGTTCTTTGATTTCTGTCTATTGAGTCGACGTGTCGAAGTACGAACCGGACGCAAATTAATCCGACAAACAATACTGACCGTGACATAGCGTTCGCGCTATGTTTGGACAGTAAATATCAAATTATTCATACTTGGTGATGAAATGTAAACAGAATATGATTGGTTATTAGCATGCAGGATGCCGGGCTTCTACCGGTCCACCCGAGGGAATAGGGACACACGGTTCCCTGCGGCCTGAGGGATCATCCCCCGCGCTGTTAACAAGTCGCTGCTAGCCACATCCAACTTTGTTCCTAACGTATTCCGGACTTAATTAAATTAATTACAGTCCCTCCTTGATGCGAGTCCATCTCGCTAAATAATATTTTGAGGGGAATTGAAGCTAAGATCAAACGAGAACATGATATAATTTGTACAGAATCTTATCAAGGAAAAATAAAATGTAATTATATAATATATTATCCAGGATGCTATTAAAGCCACGGAGAAGCATCATACGCATTTAAGCGGGTTTTATTGATTATTATTCATTGTAAATGCCTACATAAACTGGCCGCTGTATGGATATTAAGTTATATGGAGGGTTTGTTATTTAAAATTAAAATGATTATTTTTAGGAATCATAAAGAGTGAAATGTTATTTTACAGATGGTATACGACACCCCCTCATTCAGCTTTGTCAAAGGTGGTAATAAAATAAACAGTAGGAATTTCTGCTTATTATTCTAATCAGTGTAAGGTCGACTCTTCATCTAATTTTAATAACCTTTGCTTCCATATTCTATAATAGTAAAGAATAACTTGCCGAAAATCTGTAGTACGAAATGTCATCGGAGTCTCATCAATATACTTTTAGAATAATCTACTACAATAAATAAATGTTTCATCTATAATATCAAAAACAATGAAGTGTATCTAAATATGCATCTATTTACTCGACAACTATTTATAAAAAAAAATGTCAGTTTGCTCCTGTCTGTCTTTCGGAATTTTTATTTTGAAGTGACTTCATACTGTAAAATGGAATTAAAAATATTAGAAATTTGACTATATGAATTTGTAGGCAATGCAGATGATATGTATAATTTAGAATTGTTTTTTTTTTTTTTATATAGTTACGAGCATAATTGGCACAATATTTATCCAAATATATAATAGTATATATTTTTTTTAATTGGAACGGAAAACGATGCATTGTTATTCAAGTACTCCAGTGATTGATACTTTACAAACTAGTGAAGTATCATCAGTAGACTCGATTACTTTTTGAAAGGCTTAACAGAACTGAATTAAATTCTGTATGGAAATGGCAATGAATTGATTACTTTTGCAGCAGTATTGATAAGTGAATTTGTGATTCCTGATTGTGATTCAAGCAGGGTTGACGAATCAGGCACACGGCCATTTCTACAGCACATGTTCCAATTGAATCAAATATTCGTTTAAGAATCTTACTTAAAGACCTCAAAGCCTTTCAGGTACATTTCAAGCATGTCAAAAATCGCCTCAAGTAACTACATCTACATCTTAGTAAGAAGTATCAAATACTGTACAGTAACGTATTAATATATGGTATCGTATACCTTAATGTACCACCCTACCAACGGAAAGATGATGTTACAATTTATTTTCCAGCAAAATTAGCGACAGAGCCAATAGTGTCCCAAAATCGTACCAAGATACTTCTACCTAGTTGACTGGCTAATACATATGAGCAGGATACAGGCTTCTCGCCGTAATTGAGAAGCACCGGAGGTTACCTCATCTCGCTACTCCAGTGCGGATTGGCGAAGGATTTATTGGACAACCCAAGTGTTAGAAGTTTATGCTTCCGACTTGGCTTGATTATAGCATCCAAGATTGGTTAAAAGTCGAATACCTTTGTAGAAATCAGACGTGTTAAAGAAATTTTACGACTAGCAGTCACGTATTTAGCTACCGGTTGCTGAAAAGTTGCATATCAAGGTCGATCATTTTGCTGTAAGCGCTTTAAGATAGCTTCAACCTGGCTATGACAATTTAAAACGTGTTCTTTATTGTACACTAGTAACCCATATAGAGCTACGAACTTACACAATGTATAGGCGATTTTATCACCACTGCTACGACTACAAAGAGGAACCGAAAAATTACTTTTCACACCTGGTTTTGGTGGTCACTGTGTTCGTTGCTCGATTTATTTTATAGCTCGTAAATAAATGCAGTAAACTTCTGTCACTCTCGTTCACAGTTTTATGGTAAATAAGATTTTACGGTAACGTCCACGTGGTGCCCAATAGCAACATCATTTTCTATAGTATCGATGCTTTACATGCAAATGAAATGTACTCTGTTTCCTATTTCATCTTTTGTTATGTCATGTTTACGAAGCGTTGGACGGTCGTAACTTGAATAGATCACTTCTTCAGTGTGTTCGTATTTTTCTAATTTTATTTCTGTTCCTGGGACAGTTTACCGGGAGTGTAGGACCTTTAAATTAAGTTTCTGAACGAGTTATAGATGTTGTAGGTTTTTTTAGTACATAATTTTTAATATATATATATTTTTTTAATATTCAACATATAATAATAGTGTTCATTCAATTTACTACTTTTAGTACACAAGTTAAAAACCTTTAAAAACAAAAAAAAAATATTAATCCAGTTTGTCGCGAGAAACCAAAATATTTTTTCATAAAATCATATAAAACATTTAAATCTATGCCAAACCAAAAAGATTATTGTTAGATATGCTTGGTTCAATCCCGACACAACACATAGTTGATAGTATCAGGCGTTGCTTTGCGGAAATTCATTGCGATCATCATCAGGGCGATGACGCTCCGTTCCGGAGCGAAACACGTGTTGGTGACGGTATGTTTGTTGGTATATACTTTTATTTATCATAACTGCATGTTTTCCTTCGTGGGAGGGAGGGAGGTTATATGCATGTATAGAATGTGCTTGAGGATTGTTACAAAGTAAATTAACACTAATTTAATAACGATGAATTTCCGCAAAGTGACGCCTGATACTATCAACTGTGGCTCATGAAATAATATTTTATTTCAATTTGTTATCGCTTTTCAGTGCAATTATGAAGTTTTTCTTTTACAAGACGCTTTAATTTTTTATTAAGCTTTTTTGTATCCATTTTTTATATAAATATCTTACGTAGTACATTCGGTATTACAAGTATTATTAAGGTTTTAACAGGTTAATATGTTATTAATGTTATGAAATGTTATTAACAGGGCTGAGTAGACCACACATTTGATTATTAACGCCACGTCTGTCGAAGATATTATGTAATTTTCCGTCTACCAATCTCAATATTATCCCCCTTGATCATTAAGGAGTGCTGTTACTTCGATTATTATATTAGCATTATGCGATCATGAGACTTCTAGACGCAAACACTTCAATGTTGGCTTTGCAATGTACCAGATACCAAAAGCTGATACCTCAAAACGCGGTTCAATTATTCTTCTAATTCGTTCAGGGAGTTCCATTTCTTAGTTCCAAGACGTATCATCCGACCTTGAGATGAACAATTATGAACTTGTTTTGCAATAGAAATCTGTTTGTAAAAATCATCTTCGAATAAATTTTATTTAATTCATTCAATTCAATTAATGTTTGCATTTGCTATATACTTACACGGCGTTTGTTAAATTTGCTATATATTTTAACACGGCGGTTATTATATTTGCTATATATTTAAACACGGCTGAAATATTGCTATTCATTCAGGAGTTCTACTCTTTATCTTCAGAACTAGCCTGAAGATCCTTACCATATTTAAAGAAGAGCAATTCTGAGCTATTTCCTACACCATAAAAAAATAATCATGAACATCCGTTCCTAAACAAAGTAGTTACGGCTGTAAGCACTCATAGGCACTGCTCAATTATTACGATAAATTGAGAAGCTCACTCTTTAACTTCAAAATCGATCATCTGTATCATCATTTTTATACACTAAAAAAGATTAATCAAAATCGGTAGGTGAACGACGGAGATATGACTGTACTGTTTACATTCACGCGAGTCTTTAAAAAAAAATTAAAGAAATAAGTACATATACTCACCGTATGCTTATTCGAAAAAAATTAATATATACAAGCAGAAAAGCAATACACACAATCGTGAAACAACAAATAAGTATAATTTGGATACGTCTTCATATCGCCGTCAAAAGATTCAGCGTTCTTTTATGGGGCTTGGAATTCGTTTTTACGAGTACAATAAGTTTCCAAACTTCATACGTGAGTTACATATTGAAACTTTTGAGCGACACAGGCGATTAAGGACAAGGATGCCTGGGAGTAGTGTCAAAACCAGTTCCGCGCAGTTTAAAACTTACTTTGTAACTGCCATGTGTTGTTTTGAAAGCTGTGCTGAGGAGTTTATTTCGCCGTTTTTTCTTCTCAATGTTAAACCTTTTTTAACGGTAGTAGAAGTAAAAAGTTAGTTGCAGAAGTGATTGATTTTTAGGTTAAGGGTAGTATGGCTCAAGCGCCACCTGAGCTACGAAACTGCTTAAGATATTTTGCATCTGGCGGTTACCTACCCTACCTACCGTCTGCACCCATAGCTGCTTACCTCGATGAATTACTTAAGATCACTTTACACAATTGTACTGCTGCGGTGTCGCTATGCTTACATCAATTAATTAAATTAAATAATTTTAGCAGCTGCATAATAGTGTAAACTCACATTCCTTTGCCTTTGTATCCAGGATAATATTACATAAGAAATACAAGAGAGTGTTCTAGATACAATTTTCACAGCTTTTATTCTACAGGTTCCCCGTGCTCGATCCTGTTGAGGAATTTTAACTTAACTACAAAGATTTTTAATAACCTCGTCTATCCAATATTCGAATTCTAATCGAGTTTTAAATTGCAGCCATTCTTATCTGCTGCGTCGGCTCGCACTGAACTTTCATCCCATCCTCCGCCCGTTCCTCGTTAGCTTCTCCTTGAAACTTCGACTGAGACTTCGACAACAAGTTTTTTAACTCTATTGAAACTCGATTCTTATGATTAATTAATTCGATTGTACGTTGAGTTATTTTCAACGTGATCGCCTACTATAGTGTCCGTTATATCATGATTTGGGTCGAGGGTGAAAGCAAGGGTCGTTTTTGCTCGGTCACCGCACCGACAGTCTCGTTACAACCCCGTTTCACACTTTTCTTTCGTTTTATAGAGTTCCGTGGTGAAGCAGTAAAATATATATCCGAAGTAAGTTTACCCTAATCATGTGATTAGTAAAATGTGAGTAGTAAAATGATTAGCAAGAAATATTACATCAATAATAATAATTATTATAAATATTTAAACTATTCTTCCTAATTATGACGTACATAGTTACTACTTAGTTATTTAGTTTAGTTAGCTAGTACTTAGTTATTGTACACACAGAAATATTTACTTAATCATAACATACAGATAGACAGCTCAAATGGTGGTCTTATGGCTATACAGCGAAAATTAATGTTTAAACATTTAATATTATTACATACTTAACTATTCAGAAAACCAACAACGAATCAGCTATATCAATAGATATAACTCTTTGTTAATTCAACAACCAACAAACGTGCAGACGTGCCACTCCATGGTGAGTTGCCACCGCCGCCCATGGACATAACACCAAAAGCATTATCGACGCATTAACTCTTAGACACATTAAAACCCAAAAACATCTTACGGTTGATCTTTAAATGACTGGAAGCTAGGAAAGCAACTGGTACAGCAATTTAGTCCACTATTCAGCAGATGCACCGCGAGCGGAAAAGATTAGTTTGAACTCAAAGCCGAATGGAGTTCAATACGTCCCTTCCTTTTTGACATCTTTTTACTTTAGTTATTCAAATAATAAAAAACGTCATCCCTTTCCTTGGGGCTACGGACCCTCGAATTATGCGTACGTCACAACACGCTTGGCAGATTTTCTTTTTTCGAGGAAGTGAAAAACGTTTTATTGGGAAACTCAATTTAGACATTCGCGTCAAAACTTGCTTTCTTGTGAAGTGGCACTTTATAATAATTTTTGCCCCGCAACAGAGCTATATTTTTCTTTTGTTTCAGCCGGATAAAGTTTTTTAAGTTGCGCCTCATGCGATGTACTAGAAAATTTGTTGGCCCGTAAAACTGGGTGCTCATAATCCAAGTTTTAATGGCAATAAAATATAAATAGGCATACTCATAAGTCAGGTAAGCGGCTTGCGGCTTTCGAGGCACGCAATGTAATTTAATTAAAGTGCGATATAAAACACCTTGGTGGTGCGGTGGCACTTAAGACAGGCTTACTTAATTCGGGAGCGCTTGATGAACTTCACACAAGGATGCTAATGAAAGCATTATTCAGGGAACGGCAATTCTGTTTGTGGAATCATTAAGCGTTATGTCTATGGATCGTGGTTACTTAACAGCTTGCTAAAACAAATACCTATTTTAAGAAGAACCCTAATTCTTAGGACTTATATATTTTATATCTCAAATAGTTTTTTACTGTACATTAGTTTAACTTTGTTTCATAATCGATTATTCGTTATCGACTTGTGGTTCAGGCTATCCTTGGGTTTTCTTTAAATTAATTTATGTTTTCAGAATATACTACAACACACTGCTCGTTAGTGATGTCAAGTCCAAACATATCATTGCATCTCTAAGATATATCTGCAACACTGGCGTCACAAACGCATCCATATTCCAAACTTACACAATAACCTAATTTTTACATAATTGTGAACAGATCGTTATCAGAATAAAATCATATGACGCATAAATAAATGAACAAGCAATTTCTAAACATAAACCGTGTAGCTATAATCTGAAATAAATTTGAATCAGGCATGTAAAAAGGTACTACGTTTAAACTGAATATGAGAATCATTAACTTCGTTGATAAAGACCATATTTTTATGTATTTGTATTGTATATCTACTTTATAAACTTATGGAAGTTTATATGGATATTTACAGACCAGTTCGTATAGTATAGCCTGCGGATGGTTAACGACTGAATTATTCAACAGGCACCACAACTATGCGTTCGCGGAGCAGATGTTCCATTATTGGTTAATGGTAACGATTGTTAAGTGGATAATAGTAACCTAATATTAATTACACCGTCATTATGGTTGATTATAATCACACGTTTAAGTAAATTTTAAGATGAAAGTAACATTAGATTAGGTCACCGAAACATTAAAAAATATTTTACAAAATTTTGATAGGTAACCATATAAGAAGTTTACGGCCACGTAAGAGTAATTGACCAGTAGTAGTAGTGGACCAGTTTTCAAAGACTAATTTAGCCTCACAATTAACCCTTTCGATTTAAATTTTCCGACCGCAGAAAATATACCCATGAATTGTAACTTAAATTTGCAAATAAATCGTATAAATCCAATTATTGTAACGCAGTATACAATTAGACTCTTGATGATCGCTATACTATCAAGTGGCTTATCTATTCGCTTGTCAACCGTTTACATAAAAAAATATAGTTTGGACATAATTAAGTTAAATTGACTAATCATTGCAGTCATACGTATGATCTATACTTAATTATGATTAGGAAATTTAAACATAGTTCACACAACATACAATTATCCCAATGCTGGGCTCGGGTGAACTCACGGTGAAGGTATTAAGACCGTAATCTGCAACGCTGGCCAAGTGCGAGTTGACAGATTTCACACATAATGTCAGTGAGAACTATTCGGTACGTAGGTTTCTACAGAATGGTTGCCTTCACTAAAGCTATTAATAATAAATTTGTTACACGAACATAATTTGAAAAATTTGAAAAAGTAAAGTAAGAAAAATTAAGATGCAAATTCGTATTCGAGTTCAAGAGACCAATGTTTAAACCATTATGCTAGCACTGGTAAATAAATGAAATGATTTAGTTAGTTACCAATGCGTAATTTTAAAAAGGACGATTGCTCCTAATTCATATTTTTTCACCAATCCATTCTATATATGCAAAGTACCTGTATATTTTAATAGGTACAATTTGTCAACTATTTCTGGTAAACTCGAAAACTTCACCAAAGGGACAGTTAGAATGCGACGCGAATGCTGCAACAATGATCATAAATAAGATAAGCTTTCCTATTTATGGCAAATTCGTGGGGACTAAAAACCCCTGAGGTTCGCTCGGACACATTAGAGATACCGAGAGTGTGAGGGTTAAACATTCGAATATTTATAAACGTATATTTTACACGGCCAAAGTATTTGTATGTCACTCAATATTTCATTGAGACGGAAAGGGTTTCGAGTTGAAAAACATGATAGAAGGGTAAGTAATAAATCTTTCTTTGGAGTGAAATTGTTACTTCGTAATAAGATTTTGTGACAATTAGGAAGCAATCACGATCCAAGAACAGACATTTATCTAGTCAGCTACAAATATGTTTCCCTGGATTGGTCGGAAATCAAATACGAGGCTCTAGTAGTATACTCTGCAAGTAGACTTCGGTATTGTATATGCAGTACTGATGTTGGGAAACATGTTAAATAAATACCTCTCCAAATCGGATGTTAAGTACGTTATAAATTAACTTTTTGTTATTGTAAAGTTAATTTTATTAACTTTGAAAAAACATTCATAGTGTAAAAAATCCTGATAACACCCACATTTCAAAACATTAGCACATCTACTGGGGCGCGAAGTGTCGCTGGCGCGCCGCCAGTGTTACTGCCAAATAGATATCTTTTATTCAGTAAAGTCAAACTTTTCTCGGTATAAATCCAAAACTAGAGAGCATCTTCATGAAATTGTAATGAGAAAGAACTATTTATGGCTAATCCTTTCGAAGTAAAATGTTCGAAACATTGTCCGAATGTATTCCTACGCATGGCCCTTACAAGAAAGTGTCTGGATTTGCAAAATATTTGCGGCAGAAAGTGATATCTAGTGGATGAGTGGAATGGACTTATGCGGAATATAGAGTGGTGAAAGAGAGGGTACATTATGGTAGACGAATGAGGTACACAGTGGAGTAGATTTTTGAATTGCAAATAGGGAAAATGAAACTGCCGCCGCCTTAGTCTCCACCCGCCCGACCTCTTCCGGCGTTATAATCATCCTTAATAACACGGGAGTGCTTTAATGAATTTATGTTGTGATCAAAGCAAGGAGCTAACTTGAGTGAAGTTGGAAATGTGTACATTGGTTCCAGATTATGAGTTCTCGGACTTTTTATACTTCAACCGACTGTGG
Organism: Agathymus mariae mariae; assembly: GCA_018251895.1. NCBI lineage: Eukaryota > Metazoa > Arthropoda > Insecta > Lepidoptera > Hesperiidae > Agathymus > Agathymus mariae. Next base: position 18,557 of record DWPT01000256.1, read on the forward strand.
AAGCGATAACAGAGTTAAGAAGGATAGCGTAAAAATCTTTCGTTTTTTCTTTAATCGATCAAAAACCAATTCAAGGCTTGTTGTTATAGTATCTACTTATACTTAAGTAGGTCTACAGCGTCCACCATAGGGCTTCATTGGGTATGTGGAAATGGGTTAAAATTCGATGCGAGTTGTAGATGTTCTTATACTATTTGAAAGCATACGACGTGACTTTATAACTGCGATTTCACTGTAAGAACTTGACCTAATAAACTGTCTAGAACATGCCATATTGATTATACTTATGAAAATTAGCATTCACCTAACTTATGATTGGCAAAAACTGTCAAACTATAAGCGCTGCGTTAAACTACATAATATACATCGATATGGCAATATCTTTATGTGGTTGTCTCTAGTAAGGAGAACGCTACAAATTTCTGTATAGAGCCATGTTTCTGAATAATCATTAAATATATAATATGTAAATTTAAACATTCGTAATTATCACCTTAAAAACATTTTATAGGTAGGTATTTCACAACTTAGATATAGATGAAAAGAGAAATTAGTCCAATGCAATCCTAATCAAACTGCATAGGAGAGTTTCGTAGTGTGCAATGAGTGTTAGTGTTGCAATATTTTGTATGATTACAATTTCAAATAGGCGATTTTAATTTATCTATTATAATTATATTTTTCTTTATATCGATCTTGATAAGTAAGTATTTAAAAATTTGAAAAACAAATAAATATGAAGATATTGTTAAATGAAATAATTAACTGAATTTATTCAAATCTTCCTCTTAATGGAGCTTTGCTCTAGCCGAGATATGTTTTACAAGCCACATGCAGAATATAAAGTTCCGAAACACGAAGATCCATTAAGCCGGCACTAAACAGACCAAGATAGCGCGTAGAGATTTTAATTATGAAGATGCATGTTGCTAATTTAATTCCATTTAGGTGATAAAGTAGTGGAAAAATAAACCCTGCATTGGAAGTCTATAATAGTTTGTGATGAACGTATATTTACGTATAAATAAAATAAATTCGGTCTATACAATTAAATATTTTTTAAATATCATTGTATCATTGTACACAACTTCAAAAAATCGATATCAATCCGCTAAATTTGGGAAAACTATATGTATTTGTCGGCATGAAGATACATTTAAACTCAATATCGGCAATTAACTATGTTAAGTAATATAGTATATTCGAATAAAAAATATGTTTATTTTCATGATTACTCTCTCATTTATTTGTTTAGTATTCATTTTGCAATTTAAATATTCCACTGGCACGGTACTTAAGTAGCCACACTTGGATGCTTTCATTGACAATTAATTGTAATTTGAATACATAACTTCTATAGAAATATAAAATGTGTTTTATGTCTGTTTCCCTACTTTTATGACCCAGGTTGGATATATTTTCAAATATATCTTTAGGGAATATCTTGACTACAGCGCTACCTATGGGATTCAAGCACAATTATGCCAACGATGGTACGTTGCATAGTTTATAAGAGACACTATTATAACAGATAAACCAATAATGTCTATGAAGACTTAAGGCTGTCCTTATATTGTGTCCTTACTAAGATTAAAAATTAATAATTATATTCATGTATTTGAAAATAACAATCAATTATATTAATAAGAGTGAGAAATTAAATAATTCTACTTTGAAAGTGTCACAAGGGTTACTTTATATTTTTTGGTACCCATTAAATTCATTGTTGTCTCCTTAATTATATACAATATTTATTGCAAAATACTACATTGAAATATGTTTTTTTTTAACTAACTAATTATTGGCTACTTTGATTGAATTAAGGCTGTGTTTCGGAATTTCATTGTATCCCACTAATTAGTTATTCAGAACCGTGGAACTTGGCTGCCGCACTGCGGTGCGTCTGATGGCTAAAATTTAATTCGAGCATGGCGCATTCCGCCGCAGATTGCATTCCTTTGCACAGACTGCCTGCTTGACACCCAGTGATGGAAACTTAATTGTTCACGTATACCCGGACAAAACAATATCGTTTAGAGAACGCAAAAAAACAGTATTTAAAAATTACGTAGGCAAAACAAACTTAGAAATCTACAAAATTATTAACACAATAATGAAAGCTTAAAATAAATTGTACTTACTGAAATAAACACATTAAGTAAATTTATTCGTAATAAACTTAGACTGTAAGTTCTAGCAAACTATTTAATATTTTTTTTTATATTATGTAACGCGTTCATAATTTTTCTTTATATATTTTTTAACAAATCACCTGGCCGGTGGCAAAATATGCTCCGTTTACAAAATTGTTATACCTACACTATTTAAGGTTGTCTCCTTAACACATGGAACGTTGTGCAACTTTTGAACGATTCATATTACTTTACCTGAACTTTTCAGCTCAGTGTCAAAACGTTCCAACTAACTCAAAACTAAAAGCAATGCATCATAACGTTGTTGTCATACCTAAATTGAAGGCCGACGACAACTGTATGATTTAGTTATGACATGTTACACGTTGCTCGTTCCAACAGAATATCGGATATTTCGCCAAACGCATGGTTTGACGTAAAATATTCAAGCCTCGCGACCGCTTTGGCTAAAATTCCGACGTGAATGTGCTAAATTCGAGGATAATGCTGTTTAGGCATCCAAATTGTTTATGAACATGACACAACTCTCTGTGTTAGACCGAATTGAATTGCTTTTCGGATACAGCGGGAGACGAAGCGTAAGGTCATTAGCATCATCGTTAGAGTCAATAACCTCTTCTGCTAAAAGTACGTCGATCTTACCACTGGCCGAAGATATCGCACCGTGAATGGGCCAACAGGAGAAGTTTTAGAATATAATAATCCTTTTGAAGCTCCAATTTTATTAGAATATATTTTTGAATAATTATATTATAATATATTGTTGTATCTGTTATATAATAAGATGTTATAACTATAATTGTAACAAATATTACAAAGGCATAAATGTATCATATAATAAAATTATAACTGTTTGCTTCCGTACAAAAAGGATGTATAAAAAAACTGTTATCAGGGGCCTTTATTAACCCAATGGAATTCAAAATAATAGTTATTAGCATTTTTGTTTCTTTGTCGGTGCGTTTTGACATGCTAATCTCAGAAAGAGCTTAACCGATTTCTTAATGGTTCCCACTAAAGTATTACATAAATACAGTAATACACTTAATATATAAAATTTGTTTCATTTCAATCCATCCATAAAAAAGATATGAATTTGAGAAATGTATTTATAATTTACATAACGAGAAAAATCCATTTCTAAACCATGCAGGTGCTATTTCTAAGCCTAAGGGGTAGTTTTCTAAAGCGAAGCGAAAATAGTTTGCTAGTTAAATAACAGAAAAAATGTAAACCAGTCAAGTGATGTTTACATCCCATTCAAACAGAACAACGTTGAGGGTAAGAGGCAAACACGATTGTTTCAAAGGGACAACACTCGGAGTCGCTCTTCACTGGAGTGCATGCAAATTGATATTACCCAACCATCGCGACAAAGTCGACAGTTCTGTGAACTACACAATAAGGTTCAACTTTTATGACTTTAATTCGAGCAACGGTCAGACAAGATATTAACCTTTAATTAATCAAGAATCGCATAAAAATTCAAAATAAAGTCCATTTACGAAACTCAAATAATATTACAATTGTGGTGCCGATCTTGAACACGATACTAATTACCGTGTATTATTATATTTTATCCAATAGATAACGTTTGAGAAAATATTTTTTCACGCATGTTAGAAAACGTGATTAATATAATGTTTATAAAATGTAGTCATTATAACTATAGTTTTTATAGTCGCACATCCGTTTCCCTCTTGTATCTCTCTGAAGTTCGTTCTCTACGTTAAGGTTGTCTGGAAGAGATTGGCATCAGTATAAAAACCGCTTTATGGCCACTTTTTTAATTATTTAATTTGTAACTGCATACTTTTTATCTGTTTCAGGTACGATATACTCGTATATAGTTACTAATACGTATACTATATATATATTTAAGTTTTCTTGAAAAATACAATAATTTTTGAATTTTACGAATTTCTTTTCTTATTTAATTTCCTAATTTAAATAGTAGTCATCCGATGATCATTGGTCACTGCCCCCATAGCTATCGGTAAGACCAAAAGGGCATAACTGTGATCAAAATATGTTAAGCATTTTTTTTAGTCTTAGTAAAAGCTTGGTTACTAGTACAAAGATTAAAAACCTATTACCAAGCACAAGTACCGAAATAATGAAACTGGGTGGTAAAGCAGCAGGGCTGGCTGCGTAACCTCATCAGTGGGTCAGCAGGATGCATCACAAATAGGAGAGGTTGATTGAGATTCCTACTGGCTCTCCTTAGTAACTCTAGTTCACCCTGCTACTCTTAAAAACCCGATTATATGGAGATAAAGAGGAATTTTTAACTATTTAATCAATAAATGTTTATTCAGTTCTCGATAAATGATTTTGATACTGGATATATTGCCCTTGCTTTTGCTCTTGGTGCTGAAAGTTCCGTGTGCCCCAAACGATAACCGAAGAACCCAGCTGGAATTAATTTATCTAAAGTTTATCGCAGAGAGCTCTGCGAAGTATTGGAAAGATTGCTCTTATTTTTAACTTTACTGAAACCTGGTACTAGCCGATACATGAAACTTGTGGGTACTTTAACCTTAAAAATTATAACTTAAACAAGATAATTTTTATTTATTGACTAGTAAACTGCCCCCGCTTCGCTTCGGAAAAACTACGGCTTACGTCAAGAAACCTACCATATTTGAAATTAATTGATAACTTTTTTATGAATGCAATGAAACCAACTTTAAGTTTTAAGTGACGCTCACTGCAATACATTAGTGAAAACCAGAATAAAATCGGTTAAGGCGTTTCTGCGATTGCGGACACAAACGCACAGACAAATAGAAAAACAGACAAAAATTCTAACAACTATTGTTTTGGGTTCTCCTGCTATAATAAAGGCCCTAAGAATATTTTTTCTCATATATCGTTCATGTCCAGAAATCGATCAGCTAGAATTTTATTATTAGTATTGATTTAGATTAATATATGTATATTTTTATTTTGTTATTATTATTATTGACAAAAATTTTAAGACATAAATCTGTATTTCTTATTTCTGATGTGTATATTTTAATATATTTATCAAAGGCACCATAATTCTTCCAGTATCCTTTCTTGTATAAAAACCAGTACCTATATAAATCGTACTCCGTCGTTAACGTGAAACTATAGAACTCTCTATGTGTTAGTATCAGACTTGGAATCTTTCAGAACCGTTTAAATTTGAACACCCATAATACAATCGTAATATTTCACACATATTATTATTATACAGTAGTATTATAAAAGATTTTTTGTGAAACTGTATCACAAATATTTGACAGTTGTAATCATAGTCATAAACAACGGACACTTTTCTGAGGACATAAGGTGCTATCAAAGCGTGATAAATAAAAGTCATAATCCAGAGCGCTTGTAAAGTGCATATTGGCCTCGACACTCCTTCAAAAACAATAAGGAGAACTGTAGGAATTCTCACAATGTTCAGTTTCAGTCTAGCAAGTGATAATTAATATCTAACGCATATTACTTTAAGTAATTGTGGGTACTTGCAAGATTCTTACCGGGCGCTTGCGTGAGGCCGACATTTAAACGCCAATTTTGTTTTATCCATAATAAAGAGTCCCTTTTGCATCAAACAATGGCAAAACGATACTAATATTTTAGAAAGTGTACGCATTTCGTGAGTTTATGTATTTGTGGATAGTAATGCGGAACCACGGCACTTATTTGAAAAAAAAAAACTTTTTTTAAGTTGAAAAGAACATCACTCCGCACGGACATGACCATCGTCATGAATATGTAATCAATTTTTCAACTCCAACGAAGTCGTGAAGGGCCGCCAGTATATAAAGTAAAATAAAGTAGTATATCTTTATATACTATAAACAAATACAAAACAATTTAGTACTTTTTTGTTTGATTACATTTGATAAGATTTAATATTATCGAAAAACAAAAAATTGGAAACAGAACGGTATTTATTGATATTATAATCGAAATTCAACCACTAGGCGAAGCTAGTAAATTAAAATGTATATATATACATTTATTTAATCTACTATTATCCGGAGTATGGTACGATTACCTGATAGATTTACTATTTAATTTATATATTTTTTTTCTTTATAACTAGAAATAGATAGAATAATAATAATCACGATAAACATTTATATTTTCTCTATGATGAAAGTTTACATGTTATGTTTAAAAATTACAATAGCGCCCAAATATCACTAATTTTTCGTTAGTCAAACCCATACATCCATATGTTGCACTGAGAGCAGACGGAGGGAACCTTGGTGAACACAACATCCAGCGTTTAATGCAGTCACTTTTAGCGTAATAGCGATGTTTGTGTTGGTTCATTACAGCATAATGTTGATGGCATTTTGTTGTTACAACGTACCCCAATGTATGGACTTGAAATTTACATAATATAATAGTGGTCTAAAGCTAAAATTAGGATTATAATGTGTACAAGCTCGTGTTCACGATTATGATAACATTGGATTATTTTTTCATTAACGCTTTACAAGTACCATCAAAATAGCCGCGCCATGAGCACCGTTCGAAACTGTACTTATGTACCGAAAACAAACATGGTACCTCACTACAGTGGTAAAAAATTGGAAAATTTGTTTGCCATCGGACGACGATCCCAAATCTGTTTTACTAAAGTGAAGATTTTATATATGCATTTAATTTTTTTTTTTTCATATAATAATATATGTAAATTTTTTGGTATTCCAATAAAAATAAACATAAAATTTTATATTTTATAGGGGTTGTACTAGATTACATTATATTATAAAGAGAGAAAGAGAATTTTCTGAGTTGTGTATGTATTAAACATATTCGCCAAATATGTTTTAGTTTGCGTTCATTGAGATTTTCTTTTCAACCTACGATGAGATAAAATTTGGACCCAAAAAAGTTATACACATCATACAATTCTTCTTTACGAAATAAAACCGGTAATATGCTACTGACGTATAGCCCACAGTAGGTACACTCGTTTACGAAGTTTCAATTGTAACTCGGAGCAAACGTGATATTAGGCATTTGGCTCCGACAACCGTCTTTGTATTTCCGAGCCCACATTTTGTTTCCTTTTCTTACGAACGAGACTAGCTTATATATGTATTGAGAATGGCTATAGTTAATGAACTATGTTACTGGTACAGAGAAATTTTTAGAACCTTGTTAGATTATCATTTAATTTATAACTTTGAAGACTGATATTACGAAATTACAGTTCATAGGTAGGTCAAGTGGTGAAATTATTTAATAATAAATATCATACTACATATTAAGCGACATAAAATACATATCATATTAAATATCATGTATAAGCAATATAGTATATTAATATCATTTTGGTTCATACTTAGGTTAATTATCTACCAATTCGTATAGTTTTGTACACTTTACAAAAATCATTATTGCACCTGTAGCTTTGAAATTTAAAATCATAACACTTGTGGAGTGACACAGTCAATCTTATAGGTACGGAATGAGTATTTTAATGTTGTGACCTGCTATAGCACTGATGAATGGATAAAATCATGTCCAGATTTGTTATCTGTCGTTATTTTTGTAATTAAACATTTTAATAAACTATTTAAAAATACGAAAGATTAACCACCTGTCAGAAAATTACAGAATTAATAAGTATTTTATTAAGAGACACTTATTATTTCTATACTGTTTCCAGTTCATAGCGAGTAGTTGAGATTAAGTAACACAAATATCTTAAATAAAACAAGATAAACTTATATAAAGCTGCTAAAGCGCTAAATTGTAGATTGTACTAAAAGATAGATAGTATAATTAGCAAAAGGAAAAGCTTTGTTCTCCACAAAGAGATTCATTTTAAAGCGCATCCATTACAATTATGCTTTCAGGATGCACTCGTAGTTGAGACTCGCTACTGTAGTACTACGGACATGTTTTCCAAATGGTTATGTGAATAACTTCACCACTTCCACTTCCATTAGGTCCTATATTAGATTTTACATCCTATCATCTGCGCGATCACGTGTTTTCACTACATATCAATTTTCATTAAGATCGGTCAAGTCGTTCTTGAGTTACAACCGGACATACATATCCATATATAATAATGTCGTATGAGGAATTCAAGGTTTTAATTAAATGAAATTTCTTTAAAACAAAGAGTAAACAATGTTACAGTACATATAGTACATAGGTAATGTAAGTAGTAGTAATCTAGTTATTTGAACCAAGCCTTTCAAATTATGTTCATGTTATAAATTTATTATTACTTGAGAGCCAGTGCTTTCTTTCTTACCTTCTTCTCTTTTCCTGGCCGACAACACATCAGTGATACCTTTGGTCTTGCTGATGTCCATGGGCGACGGTGACCACTTACCATCAGGTGGCTCGTCTGCTC
>DWPT01000257.1:0-27017 GCA_018251895.1 Agathymus mariae mariae
ATACTATTGTGGGTTTAGCAAAAGTTTTAATCAAAATTGATCCAGATGTTAAGAAGGAGTTCAGTGACAAACAAACCCAAGGCATTTTTACAAAATACTCTTATATACTTAAATTACTACGGTAACGTCGTGATTAAATAACAGAATCTGTAATACTACTATCTCAGATTTTCAACATTATAACAAAGAGATTTTCTTGATTGTTAAAACCCATCAATATTGGAACTGTAATTCTGCAGATTGCGATGGCACAGCGTGGGCTTGCAACCCACAATTTCATGGTTAGGATCACAGAGCAAGGATGCAATCCAGAGTATACAGAAATAAGGGGAGTATGTAAATTGTTCGAAAATTGAAAAATTACAGACTATGCATCTTTACGGAAACGGGCTTCCATTTTTGTATAATGAGAGAGTAACGTATATGAACCCAACTTTAAAAAAAATCTATTTTTTAAGGGCAAGCAAGCCTAACAGACGTTAGAATACCTGATGGGAGATTAAAATGTCTTATTTGTTAATTGTTAAGCACGCTAGTTTACAGGTTTCATCGATCTCTTATTGGGAAGTCCCGGCCTCTTTTGCACCTCTAATTTTTCTAAGTTGTGTTATGTATTGCAAATGGACTGAAAATGAATTACAATGAATACCTATTTCGATGAAAGAAAACGATATGTGGTAACGCAAACCTGAAATCTGCCAATCTGCATTAGGCAGCGTGGTGGACTATGGACTTAAACCCTCTCAATGTAAGAAGGATCTGAATTCAGCCGCGAGACAGTTGCGAATTGTGAAAAATGTATTGATTGTTGCTGTCTATTACACCTGCAACGGAAGCAAATTTCTGGAAGCCTGTAATTACTATAGGTATGATCCCACCTACTTTGTAAGCAAAGTACTTGCAGAGAATATATTCTTAAACAAATAAAACAAAAATTATAAAATAACCAACTAAGTTGTTGTATTATTCAAAAAAGGTCAGTGCTAAAATTTGAACAATTATGGATTGTGTACTCCAAGAGTACAATTTTAAGTTTAACAACATTGAATGACAGTATCACCTTCCCAACCAACTATAAACATAACCAAAACTTCATCTACTTTGAAACACGACCTCTATTTGATTCGCGCTCTAAGGCTCCAACCCACAGGCTTGCTTACAAAACACGAGCCTTCGAATGACCTATGGGACCTATTAGCCCATCGATCAGATCTGGCAAATAATCGAGCGATCGGTCGTTCTTGCTTCGCTGTCGTACAACTTACTCGACTGGTAGATTCGATCAGCTTCAAAATATTCTACCCTGGTCCATTAAAATCTTTTCAATAGTTTTTTTTATTACATTCGAGAAAACAGTTTCCAAGTGTTTTGGCAGCCTTGAAGAATTTGCTTAATAATCTGTATACAATAATGCTTTCCCTTTGAAATATTGTTCCTTAAAATTGCAACAAATATTGTGTTTAATTGTAAGTCCGTCTCCTAGAGCTTCAGCGCTTTGACAAATATTATTCTGGTTAGAGGTGATTTAGATTTGTTTATGGAATGAATGAAATTAATGAATGATGTATTCAGTTAGTTTTTACAAACACTTGTAAACACACGACAAAGTCAGACTACGGCATCCCTTCAACAAATCCTTACGTAAGTGGTAAGTGGTCCCGGAAGAAGAAGCGGCAAAAAAACTCAGAAGGAATTGAAAGTTTTATTCAAAAGCACACCAAATATTTTATCATGACGCAATTAATTATCAATTGTAACCAGACAATTTTGCGTTCCAAATGACGTTTCGTATGGATGATGAACATGTTTGTGATTTGTGACTTGAACAGTAATATGTCCATTAAATCGATCTTGGTTATTACCATGATGATTAGTTTCTTCTGGAATAAGCTATGTTCTCCATTATTATTCATATTACTAAAAGTTATAAACGAAACAGTTTGAAACATTTGTTTCAAATTCAAAATCTTACTTGTTACCAAAAGTCACCTAGTTTTCATCGACATTGTTATTATAAAGTTTAAATAAATTTCATAACCTAATAAATATACATAACTAGGTGAAACAAAAAACGCATAAGAAAGAAGAGTGACAATTTGACAATACAATAATAACAAAGCGCTCGAAAATTCATCGTTTATTTCATCGGTGACCTTGCTAGCTTTCGATTTTCAAACGTTAAAAAACAAATAATATGCGCGCCAAAAAAATTTTACTTTTTAAACATGGCGCATAATTACGCGGTGGTGTTATGAAATCGGAGACAATGGTCGTCTATGTTGTCTATGAGACAAGCGCACTGCCGTGATTACAACACTCATAACAATGGTCGACAGTAATTTCTGACTTCTTAGTAGATAATATTCTCAGTCAATGTGGTCATAGGCGTATTGTCTTCGCAGGAGAACTATTTTGAATAAATTGACAGGTCACCAATAGTACTTTATCGTTTTTACGTGATTTGAATGAATAAAATAAATACTATTCGCATCAGCATGTACGAGTCAATGATAGTGATTTGTTAACTATATTTTAACATAACGTATATGTAATCTATATTGCGCGGGTTTTGGGATGATTTCCTTAATCCCATTCCTCTACGCCTTGCAATTTACCACATTTGAATTCGCCCGTTATCACTCATGTTACCGATCACATAGTGACAGCGGGATAACACGACGCCGGCGCCGCGTAGCGGAGAAAAAGTAACATTGTTTCAAACCTTAATATGTGGCATTTTGTCGGAGGCATAACGTAGCAATGTAATTGATATATTGTAAAAATTATAATAATTTATAAAGAGAAATTGCGAATTTTGTGAGTTTGTGTGTATGCGAATGATAATATCTGGAACCACGGTACCTATTTCAAAATTTGAAGAATATGTAATTTAAGATTCATAGGCTATTATATCATATGTATACATTTATTCGATTAATCAACTTGAACGAAATTGGGGCGGGCCACTAGTACTACAAACGTAACCAAATGGATCTTTAAGGAAGAACTCTTTAAATGACAGAAAGAGTTAATCAAAAACTACTACATAAGCAACAATGTCTATTTGTTGTTTGTATATTCATTCATAGATTATCTACCGCCAAAAGAAGTAGACGGTAGAATGTCGTCCAAGCTCGTAAATCATTCAGAAAGGTTTCATTTATTTTTTGTTTTAAAAAGCGTAATATTGGAAAATAAATATAAAATAATATAACCATAAAAAGAAACAATTAAAGGGAAGATATAACTGGTTGAACAAAAAATGCCTTTGAGAATCTACTAGATTTATTTGCAAACCATACACTTAAGTCGTTTCACACAAGCTGGCCTTCCATGCACCACTGTAAGGCCAGCGAAACCCTAGTGGAAGGTCGCCACGGACAGTTAGACTTGTATCGCTTACACTGACGCCAGCTTTGTTAACACGCACATGACAAATTACAAACTTGATATGTCTCTAATTGAGACGACTTCGTAGGTCAAATTAGATTTTAAAACGCGTGTTGGAAATAACAATTACAAACCCCATCAGGTTTTTCTTCTTTAAATGGAAATTGTAAGGAGCGTTTTTAACAACTGATGTCAAAGCAGTCCTGTCTAAAGTTAGAGGTTCTCACGATGCCTTCTAAGGACTGAGAAAGCCACCACGCTGATCAAGTATGAGTCGACAGATTTCACGAACCTCGGAAAATATTATAGAGAACTTTGAGATCCTTCGAGCAGGAAACTTACTGCTCCTAAGTCTTCCTGCTAAGTATACGGATAGATGCCACAAAAGAGGAGAGTCAGCAAATATGATCAGTATGGCGACACTGATGCCAACACTCTTGAAGTATCGTCACATCAGTAGACAGCCGTAATTCGCTCGAAAATCTACAACTGCATCGAGCATTGCAGCACGGTTGTCTGACTTTATATTCTGTTGCATTCCTTGTGCAGGTGACTATTCTTCTATAAAGTGTACATTTAAGGCTTACGCCATATATAAGGATGAATAAAAAGAAAAGGGAAAGGAAAAGTTCTCAAATGGCCACCACGCATCGGACTACGTTCAGTGAGTTGTCTTCAACGCGATAGAACTATCTGGTGAAGGTCGCAGGTAGCCACTGGCTGAGGGCAGCGTAGGACCAATGGTCGTGGAGATCCTTGGGGAGGCCTATGTCCAGCAGTGGGCGTTGTCCGGCTGAGATGATGATGATGATGATAACACATCAAAATGTACTTACTCGTAAATTATCAGCAACAAATCACGTTGACCTAATACTACTTTTTAGTTCAAGTCTACAGTTTGGCTGGCTGGAAATTTTGCATACACGTACTCGTGGCATTTTTGGTAGGTAGCGCTAGATCGATACGCAGCTACACAGCCAAAATGGATCATAATTCTGGCAATTTTGGACAAAAAAGTAACAATCACGATAAGTCTTCGCCAAAATGATATTTAACATATGGATCTATATTGCATGTGGATCTAAGCATGATCATACTTTGACATGTCTAAATACCGCAGCATCAAGTGCAAGCAGCCATGACGTGAAACCTGATCGCGTCCGTTACAGCAACACGACACCCTCTGGCGGCTAGAGGTGACACCGCGACAGTGACGTCGGACAATGCGTCAATTGTATACAGCCATGTGAGACGGACCTTACGGTACTATCACGATACCGGTATGAAACGTGGACAGTGTTTAGAAAGAAAGACCGTTTTCACTTCGCCACAGATTATTTACAAATTACTATGATAAAAAATATATTTTGTTGAATGTAGTGTAAATGATTCCATGTTAAAAATAAAATTTAATAGGGTAATTTAATGCATTTTATTATCAGGTAAGATTGTAATCAAGCATTTCCTTATAATAATAATAGGTATTCACCTAGTGATCGAAATTTGACCATAATCCATATATTATAACAGTAACGATGACGAAATCTGTAGTTTTTATAGAAAAAAAGTTTATACACGTTATGTACATGATATAGACAAAAATACAATATTTTTTAGAATTTTTTGTCCAATATCTGACCGTATATTACTTACCAACTCTAAATCTAATGGACTGATTAAAATGAAATTTGGTACGGTGGCAACTTATTAATAGGTTCGTAATTATAGATATTCAAAAATTGTACGAGCAATGAAGTTAATAAAAGAATAACTATTGCTTGGAAGAGAGCTTAAGAGAAATAATGAAAAATAAAGAAATAAATATGTATGTCAAAAATAAACTATATGAAGTGAGTATCCTGCCTTGTTTAACGTATGGGTGCCAAAGTTGAGGAGGAAAAAAGATGAAAATAAGTTAGCAATATGTCAAAGGAAAATGGAACAAAGCGTGCTAAGTATACGGCAGAAAGAGAAAATTGAGAGTAAACAAAGCCTAAAAAGAACAAAAATAACGAATGTAATAAAAACTGTAGGATCCCTTAAATGGAAGTGGGCAGGACACGTTTGTAGGAAGGAAAATAGTCGATGGACAAATATAATAACGGAATGGATACCGAATAATAAGACAAGAGGTAAGGGTCGGCCAAGGGTAAGATTGGGAGACATTTTTAGAGTAAAATCAGGGCCAAAGTGGATGGCAGAGGCTAGAAATAGGAAACAGTGCAAAGAAATGGGGGAGGCCCTACGCCGAGGAGACGGCTACTATGGAAGGTAGTGCAATATACTAGAATAAATATGTAATTACGTAGTTTTGAAATGTATATATATATATAATGATAGATAAGTGTTACGTCATAAGGACCTTTTAATATACACCACTCTTAATGTACACACTGCCACACCGCTGCAATAAAATGTTTTAAACATTATTCAAATTTAAGTATCTTTATACTCAAAAATCATCATCAGATTCTCACTACATTTGAAAGGGACCAACTCTGAGCCATCTCTTGGTACACTAATGAGGAATATTTAAAATCAGTTCACAAATAACTTAGTTATGGTCGTACATGCATTCAAAATACATACACACGGACATGGGAGGTTTTGTTTATTTTTTAAAGTCCCTAAAAATATCGTGCGGGCGTTAACGATTTATGTTGTTAAAGAATAAAGCATAGAGTTGAAATCTGAATGAAATAGAATAGATGTTGAACAACAGACTTGCAGGCTTTACATTTAATACAATTTCCATTGCAATAGGAGAAAAGTATCGATATACAACGTACTGTATTTTTGTTACGTTCATCAAATATGAAATATTATTAAATATGTAGATACATGTATTAAATATTAATATTTATAATTAAGATCTCGTAAAATTTTAAAAACACCACGCGGACGCAATTGCCGGTAACAGCTTGTAATTTAAAAACATTATATGTACATTTTTTTTATTGATAACATTACAGCCCGTATATAGTTACCGCACAAAGAAAAAGATAATTATTCTGCCGAGAAACAGAGAAGAAAACGGGGGACAAGTTTTTACTTCACTTATTAATGTACATAAAATTGTACCGCTGACATTATTGAAAAATAACTAAATTATTAATAAGTGGCAAGGACATGAAATATATGGTTGATTTAGTTTCAATTCAATATAGTATTATTGTCAAGAATGAACGGTTGTAGAAATCTATTTGAGAATAAAATAACCTCATTATATTTTTTTACTTTTAGTATGAGATAATACTCGTAGTATAACTTTAACAAATCCATCGACAATATGATAACCAACCAATCACAATGAACTTGTCATTAGATTTCGTAGACAATGAATACACAACGACTTGAAGGTAAATATAAAAATGTTTCGTGTCATCGCGTCGGAAACACGCTGTTCGTTAGTTTTCGTCTATGAACTTAACACGCGTGAATCCTTTAAAACTTATTTTCTCTTAACAATAGAATAATAACGTATCCTATTGTTTGTTTCAATGTCAAAGTTTCTTATCTGCCTTACATACAATTTAGATATATGTTATATTGCAGCTCATAGCCCGATGGCTTCAGTCGTATTGACTGAATTGCAGTTGCTGAAGGGAATGATCATTACGGCTTTAGTGGACAAGTCAGCAGTCGGTCTTATCATTCATTCTTATCAGGCGTTTGGTTTGATTATGGTTTTCCGTTTGACCAATTTTATTTAAATAAGAAATTCATAAATCACATGAACTACAAACATGCATCAATTGGTGTAGCTACTAAAAACAGCAAAACGTTTGTTATGTCCTATTCCGTATATTTTTCAAGACCAAAGGTATCATTGATGCGTTGTCGGCCAGGAAATGAGAAGAAGGTATGACGCAGTAATCCTAAAATACTGAATAATGTAATACTGCATAACAAAGATTAATATATTTATTCGCTTTCACAAAAATAAGTCTAACGAAAATTAAAAAAAGACTCTATAGGTATCGTTGTGTTTGGATAGCAAATCTGACCTGCTTTTTTATTTTATTATTTCATTCATCTTTTTATTTTATTTTCTAATGCTACAAAGTAAGATAGCTGCTTTGTTTATATATTTTAAATAATTATATTTGTAAATTGCCGTTGACTTCATCCTTCCATTTTTAAATTTCGAATTCCAACTTTTAAATGCATACGGACGATGGCAACATGATGGCCCCGAGTCATATATAAAGAAACATACTTCTCAATGTAACAATATCCTAACAATCAGTTTCTACTGAAACCGTATCAATAATATTATAAAGTTGACTTCAGCTTGTACAGGTGACAAATTGTAAGCAAATATAATTTGGTACTATAATCATGTGTGACAATTATTTTGCTGATACCAAAGACATACCTGCTACTTATTACATGTGACATAGGGTTCATTTTCTAATGCACTTGTACAAAAAGTCGGTAAATACAAGTCGGTGCATTAAATGCGTGTCCGCGATCGTAAGTCGATATGTGGGGAATGTCATTGTTCTACCGACGAAAGGGAATGGCGGGAAAGGGCGGGATACTATCACTGAAAATACTTCTCACGTCGTCTCAGCAACGCTTCTAATGAACGCGACAAAATTAACGTGTAACAAGTCGCGGTAATATTTCTTTTGTACCAAGAGGAAAATATTCAAAAAATATCCGGCCTCTTTAGGTAAGACCCCGAGTTAATTGGAATTTTTAATTGACTTCAAAAAAGGAGAGGATTCTCAGTAAGCTTGCATTTTTTTTTGTTTTTTAACTGATTTCAAAACTCCTTTTTTATTTGAGAGGATATACTTCCCGTTTGACCCCACTTAAGTTTGAAGAAAAATTGCCTTAAAAACCATAACGAAATCGGTTAAACCGTTTCTGAGATTAGCACGCACAAACGCATAGACAAACAGACTCAAATTCTAACAACTATTGTTTTGAGTTCTATTGCGTTAATGAAAGCCCTTGATAATAGTTGATTACAATTTCAATATTTTTATGTGACTGTTATTTTTCATGTAGTGAACTGTCTCCATTAACGTAAGTGCATATTGTACGGAATATTTGCGATGACATAAATTTAAAATCATAATCTCGTGAAACTTTGTGCCTTATTGGACCGGCCTAGAACATTGTCTTTAATCCCACGGTGGCAGAACATGGCATCGTAACAGGCGACAGAAGCCCACCTGCTTGGTGGTAGGGCTTCGCTTAAGGATTATGTTATCAATATTTATTATTAAGTCATTAATATTATTACTGGTATTATTATCTTTCCATGAAGCCTGCCTGGCTAGCTAGCACCCTCCTGCTAATACTTCCTTTATTCTTCTTTCTTGGCCGACAACGCATCAGTGACGCCTCTGGTGTTACTCATGTCCATGGGCGACGATGAACACTTACCATTGGCAACCTCGTCTACTCGTTTGTCGGCTATTTACATAAAAAAACTGACCGCAGCAATGTCCAGTCATACTCATATTTCTGTGATGATTGTGATGAAAACAGAAGTAAGTGACAAAAGAAAAAACTAAGTAAACAAAAATGCCTCTATTCACCACGTGTAATGTATGGCGTAATTGGCTATTTACGTCTATTGTCACTTCGTTCCTTGCAATGGCTCGTTTTGTTAAAACTAACGATCTAATTTATATTTTAATGGTAACACGCCTGAACATGTTTATGCGAGGCATCACCATGCGCGGTACTCATGAATAGTTCCAATCGTACACTTCTCTCCGCGAAGCGCTTCTGGGAAGCAGTCCATAGCTCACACATTACAAAATCAACCGCTTTTCTTAGTAGACAACCCAATAAAATGCCTACATATCCTGTCGAGGTACTAGGATCTCATGACTAATTAGAAAATAATTGATATGTTCTAAAATAATGTCAATGCATTGTCATATATTATATTAAAATACAGTTATAAAAATACAATGTGAACACTTTAATATAAATAAATCATGATTTTTGTATTTTATACCGACATTTTAACACATTTACATAGACCATGGTCATAGCGAAGCTGCGGTGGCGGGAAGAAACTCCTGACAGCTCATTGACACTTGTCAAATGTTTTATTCCGAATTCAAAACAAAGTTTCTAAATTAAATATCTGTTCAGCTTTAGTTCACCTGATCGGTTTTGATACTTGCTGTCACTTCACGCTTACACTGCGTTATAGAACAGTATTAGTTTTAGTAATATTTTAGGATCTATAATAAATTATAAGCTTTCCAACGAACCCAAGTTTCTTCATTCATTATTAATACATTAATTGACGATTGATTTTTAAATACGTGTATATTGATCGTTGGT
This sequence comes from Agathymus mariae mariae, assembly GCA_018251895.1. Lineage (NCBI taxonomy): Eukaryota > Metazoa > Arthropoda > Insecta > Lepidoptera > Hesperiidae > Agathymus > Agathymus mariae. The sequence goes on from DWPT01000257.1 coordinate 9,709, forward strand.
TTGTTAGGTATAATGTTTTCTCAAGATTGTTAATGAAACTTTAAGTTACCTGTTTAGGTAGACAAGGATCACTTGTGACAACCGCTTCCAAACTATGTCAAACGTCGGACGTCCTTTGCGACTTTATAGATATTAGATGAATAATTTATGTAATCTTTAGTTGCATACAAATACGAGTGTTATTTAACAATACATTTATTTTACTAACTTCTACATACTATGTAATAAACTATGTTCATTAAATATTTTCTAAGGGGAGTTATTGTTATATGAAGGTCGGAAAGTATTTTTGTATGTGGGAAAGCCAATTCAATTTATCATAGATATAATTTTGATATATAACTTATAATTTCAATAATACCACATGCTTGTAAGTTTTCTGTATTTTAAAATATGTGTGCAGTATATAAATTCACAATTAAGTCAATTTGGTGTACCATGAGCTTAGTCGAGTTGAAAAAGCAAAGTTTATCAGTAAGACTTTTATAGGATGTAATTATCCCCAGCTAACATGTATATGCTACATACCATAAAGATGCATGATATTTTATAGTCACCATATTCATTTAAAGGTCGTAACTTTATACATTCACTCGTTAGCAATTCCAATCATTACGAAGTAATGTCACGAATTCGCTTACCATTGATGACGTCGTAACGGTCACGTCAACACTTTTTCGTTAAATCATATGATTATTTTACTTTGTTAGGGTATTCATCAGATCAGGGTAGAGGTCAATAAGATTCAATAGGTTTGAATCTTGACTCCACAAAACCTATTTCTTAAATTACCAAAGCCTTGTAGTTTCTCAACGTTACTGATATTAAACACATATATAATTCTAAATATTTATAACTTTCTTGTCCACGTTGGACATGAAATTATAATATTCATATATTACAATTAATGCTTATGTTAATAATATATATTTAATGTTATTTATATATACAAATTAATTGCGGAGTTTCTTCAAGAGGAGAATGAATAGGCTTTTATAAGTTACTGCGTTCAACATCTTAAACTTCATCATCACTTACCATCAGGTGGGATTGTTGTCAAGCAAGAACTTATTCTATGTAAAAAAAACTATATGTACTTTGAATGCAATGGTATCATGTTAGATTTAGGTAGACTTCCATAGGTGCATCATTAATCCGAAAGACACAAAATTGGGTACATTTATAACTAACAAACCGCAGCTTGGCACATCACAAATTCTGTCTTTTCCTCATTATGGTATCATATTCTTTCGAAGATATAACAAATGAGTAAAATGATATTAAAACTATTCTCTTTCTTTCCTTATTCGTGTTCTCAGCAACCCTACACAACGTCTCATCGTTGGCACTCGGCATTCGTTCGCAAACATTGGCCTACACATCATAGTGCGCAACGCGACCCGCATTCCAATGATTCAATCGCATGGGTTCGCGTGACTGTATCAGGTGATAAAACGGACACTGGTTTGTTTGTATATGCGTCATTTGTGCACATAGCATCGATGTATTTGCTTTTTTTATAGCCTAAAGGGAAATAAACGAAACATGTTACCTAACATGAACCAAAACCATAAACATGAACCTAAATTTAATGTAAAAGAGGTACCAAGTATCAAGAACGATTGAATGCGGTCTACTACGGCCATCAAAATATTTTATGAGGTTAGAAGTCAGTAAAGTTAGTATCAAAATTTTAATCGCTTTTGACTTAAATTGATGAATATTTTCATTTGGTAATATTGATAGATTTAACGGCAATTATAATCGGGTTGAAATACATTTTTCCGAACTTTATTTTATTTAACAGTATAAGGCTAATCTATAGATAATGGGGGTACAATAAGGATTAAATCATCATCGAGCCTTATATAATTTGTAACAAACAAATGAGGCGTTGTACAAGTAATCAAAAGGAGTAAGCGTAAAGTGGTAGCATCACTGTAGTGATGAGTTCAATATTATTTAATATAATTTACTGCAGTTAAAATTACCATAGTAAAATACAATTTAATGTATATTAGCCGTTAATTAAGGTCTAATTACCTTTAAACAACATTATTAAAAAATATTAAGTTGTAAAATCATTTATTTTCAACACTACTACTAGTAAAACTATCGTCTTAAAGGTTGCCTGGGAGTGACCGCTGCTTGAGTGATAAGGCCGCCTCTTGTGTATGTGTTTGCTACGTAATGACCTTTTTTGTTTTTTCTTTCTTGTTTGTATTTAAGAGCGCATAATATATTTACTTGCCGTAGCTTACAAGTAAATACACTGTAAAAAGTACACTTAGCTTAATCAAATACCTAACTAAAATTCTGATCTGATTACTGATTAAAAAAATCTTAATATTAGATTCTTGATTTACTTTGCAGGACTTAATATCTGTTAGTTGTATATCTGTTATTTATTTATTTTCAGTCTGTGTCATAGCTTTCCGGGAATACCAAAGTTAGAAGATAACATCAGAAACTTTTACGTGTTCAGCATAAATCACCATCAAATATCGAACGGAACCTTTTTCCTTATTTAAGAAGAAATAATCTATGCCCAACAGAAACTCTTCACAAACATTTCACAAAACCTTGTGTTGATAATATAAGGGAAATATAACGCGGTCATCTTAGCGCAATTTTCAATGCCTAAATTTTAGGTACCAGAGCAAAGTGCTGCGGAACGGTACCTCCTCACTCAAGAGAAATCTCCTCAAGTATGTATTTCTGTATTTGAAGCACGTAACAAATTTACTCCGCGAGTTACAATGTAAGTTATGTACTAGCTCAGTACAGGATATAGTGATGTGATTTGCATCGCAACAGTTCCAATTGAATCAATGAATCAGATGACGCAGCTTCGGAATAATTTGAAATGCGGTTTTTTTTGTTCTGGGTGAAGTTAAGACAGATTTTAAGTGAGGAATTGTAACTGAGCGGACGACCGAGGTGTGGCGGCAAAATTCCACTGTATGTCATACCGATGCACTACTTGTCTATGTATAAGTTCCGAATTAGATAAAACCTAGATCGGCTGCTCTCCAGGTATGATAACATAGTCCGACAGACCCTACAGACAACACAGACAAAACAGACAGACGCTACACACTCAAATAAATTTGTCAAATAAAAAAAGTTATAATCAATAATTAAATAATAATAAGGGTTCCCCATTTTGTTTTCTGTCGGGGTTGCCTTTGGCGTTAATGTTGTTCATAGATGATCTTGACCACTTACCATGAAGTAGCTCTTTCGCTAGTATGTCGATTAAAACAATAACTACTCAACACCGGTAAATGCTGAGGCATGCCTCCCTAGTACTACGCCTTCGTTAAGTAATGCATCATCTCGAGGAAACCTTTCGGTAAATTTCCATGCAACAGGACTACTACTTCGTGACCTACGACGTTACTACGTACGGGTACCTACCGGTAATATATACTTACTCAGTTCAGGATATATTGACGTGATTTGCATCTCAATAATTTGAGAAGAATCAATGGATCATATGTAACATACATATGTACACTCTGCCATTAATACATATTTTAAAAGAACGCTTAACAGTTCAGTTACGAAATACGAAAAAAAAATACATAATGCCATCCTAGAAATAAAATTTTAAAATATAACTTCCTCGTTTTATATATACATATATAAATTATTGATTATTGTTGTTATTAATAAAATAATCATATTTTAAAAATCCCTGATTCGACTTACCCACAATTTTAAACTGGTCCTCATTTTGTAATAAAGTCATAAATGTAGATAACGTCACGCCACTGTCTTAATTTGATCGGTGACTTTGATGTCACGAAGGATTGCAAGTGATCGTGCCAAGTTACCATGGTATGTACCATCAAATACCATCAGGTAACCGAAATACCTGTTAGTCGGCGACAAAACAAAATGGGCACACTGTGATCCTTTAATCAAACCAAATGGTAAAATTCGAAAAAGAAAACATTCTTCATCAGTTTTTCATCGTTCGCGCTATGTGGCCCTTAGTTATCAAGATTTTTTATATCATCACAATGGTAACCGCAGTAGGTTGAAACTTATAGGCAATAATCTGGTTACGTCTTTATATCGCCTCCAAAAGGCTCAGAGTTCTTTTATGGGGCTTGGAGTTCGTTTTTACATTAAGGTTCCAAAGTTGATACGTGAGTTACCTATCGAAACTTTTAAGCGACTCGTTAAAGCGCAGCTTATAGGTAAAGAATATTATGGTATAGATGAATATATTAATGACAAGGACGCCTGGAAATAATAGTTTGTAATTACCATGTGTTATTTAGAAGATGTGCTGAGAAGTTTCTTTCGCCGTTTCTTCTCGTCAATGTTAAAGCACCTCTTCGAAACGATAGTAGAAGCAAAAAAATTCATGCATAAGTGTATTTATAGAATAGACCTATTTATAGAATAATTAAATTACTAAATTAATTTTAATTTACTCTTCCGTACGGAAACTTAAGCTCAAATCCTGCGAGCCTTCAATTTTTAAATTATGTGTCGAAATCTCGGTTCGGTGAAGAAAAACATCGTGAGGAAACCTGCACACCTGAGTTTCCTAATATGTTCTCGAATGTGTGTGAAGTACCAATTAGCACATGGCCAGCGTGACTATGTAAGTACGTAGTAATTTGATTCACTGGGTGCAGTCAATAATGTTTTTTATTGGGATTTCCCGGTCAGTTACGCTATAACTAACAGGCGTAGGAAGAGAAAGACAAATTAGCGCGTATAAAGCGAGATAGACAAATGAGGTTATCCACTAATGCTGACTTCACGTGGCCCACTTCGAGTATAATTCTAAGCCTACTACGTTGGACACAAATTTAATTTTAAAGTTATATCATCGCAAACATTTTAAGTATTACTGGAATTAAAGATTTCTGTTACAAAGTTAATAAAAAGTGGAAAACTCTCTTTCTACGTCGTCTATAACACGACTCCGATGCTGCTGTTGTTGCAGACGACCGTTGACGTCGGCGACCACTTAACATAATGTGGTCCATCTGGTCCTCTGTCAGATATGAACATGAATCACAGTTATAATTTTTTTCATTCTTAAATCATCGTAAGATGATGAACGTGAGGTTAGATGAACGCATAAAATATAACTCTGACTATCCATTGCATCTTCATGTTTCGTGCGACCTCCACAAACTCCTCATCGGTGGCAGTATGTGGAGATGGAATTCGTGGTGACAAATAATCTAACTTAACAGATTATTCACCCTTGCTTTCAAAGCGCCTACGGTGAAATCAGAGGAGAATACAACAAATTGACCAAAATCAACCTTTGCGATACGAGCTACGAATGACGCGGCAATTTGTCGCGTGGGGATTCGTACGGGACAAATGTTAATCACGAAATTGTGGGTAGCCGCCGTGCGTCGTGACTTCAAATGTAGAAAGAGCACAGAGAGGGAGGAAGGGAATCATCCGTTTGCAGGAGCATATGTGTATTTGATACAAATGAAAAAACACGTTGTTAACTGAATTTTGTTTAGGAAAATCCACTCGTGTGCAATTGTCATTCACTTAGCCTACAAGCAAGCTAATTACTGCATCAATATCATAGCGAGGTCTTGAGGCAAACGTGGGAGGCCCGGCCCATTACCGCTAGGCCATACTTGGCCGTGATACGTGGCCTTAGCGTGTACTGACGAATAATGTGTCGTTACAAGTGATCGTTAAGATGGTATCGATGCATCTTATGATATCTGCTTCTGTTTTAAGACTAGTAAGTATCGTAAGTAGGTTATTTTAGGACATTTGAAAAATGGAAATTAGTTTTTTATGTTATAATTATCCTCGCTCAATGTTTCACTAAACAAACAATTAAGCAAACACTTTATTATCAAACAAACAAGAAGACAGACCACCTGTCAATGGAAGTCCATAACATCAGCAATCACCCTAGCCTTGCCCGCCATGATGCAAATGAGATCTTGATTTTTTAACTACATTCAAATTCTTCGAACTTTTAACCCTCCGTCGCTTCGTTTTGGAAAATTCCGCGGGAACAAATCCATTCCCTGGGATGTATTATGTAAGGCATTCTACATTTTGACCCATAATATAAATGACAAATATACAAATCTAAATATGTTCAGTAGTTTTATACATATTCATACAGATAGGAAAAAAATCCATAAAAAATATATGTGTTTAAGCATGTATATAGATAAACAAATGTCAAACGTAAATTAAAATTTTCCAAAATATATTCCCTGTATAGCTCGACTCGGCTCTCATCTTGCATTAAAAGGGGATACAATCCGCACGCTAGCTTCCCAAGTACGGATTGACAGAATTTAACACTACTGAGACATGGAGAACTCAAGCATGAAGGTTACCTCATGTTTTCCTTTACCAACGTACAAATCACCTGGTTACCACCACTTCATATACTACTTGGTTTTAGACTAAAATCAACTATTGGGTACCTGAATGAAATAAATAAATATTTTTCAAAATAATTTTATGCTTATTTATAATGGAAATGTTATTCAAAAATCAAACACACAACATAAATTAATAATATATAAACAAAATAATATATAATAATAGATAAATATTAAAACATTCGTAATAACATATTCTAAATTCAAAATCAAAGTACCCCCTCTATAGTTGACCTGTTCAGTGTTAATACATGCTACCACACGAAGGTACACTGTACCATGTACGCAGACGAGGAATATATCGAGCCTAGTCTGCCGGGGTCACTCAACGACCTCTGGCGGCCGTATATGGTGTTACTTAATGGGACATTGATCCCTTGCGAGGAAAAATCCTCTCTCGGCATAGCATTGGCGCTGTAAACTGCAGGATTTAGTTGGGTACTAAAAATTTAGCGGATCGGGCGCCGTCGTGTAAAGTTCGAGATCATTCTGCAGATAAGAATAATTAGCTATAAATAACTCAGACAAATTATGCCTGTATGAAATATTGCAATTGTTGAGTACTAGATAACAACGAAGGCTCATTAAACGGTTAAACCATTTGCAGCCCGCTGCAAAATACTGGACTTATTATAATTCAGGAAGGGATTTTCGTCGTTAGAGCAGATTGGTGAAGTCAATTGTTAACACAAGCATTGGAAGTAGCTATTACTTATGTGATGATAATTATCTTGAATACCTTAAATCATCTCAAATCAATTGATCCAATTCTCTGGTATCTTGCACAATGGGTGAAATTAAGAACAAAGTCAACAATACTGAGTGTATGCAGATTAGAGAACTTAATGGATCTTGGAGAACATCATGAAGAACGAGAGTTCCCTCGAGAATATCAAAGAAGATATGTCGCTCATTTCTGGCAAGGTTTCCATGTGTGCAGAATTTAATCAATAGAAGTAAGCTAGGGGAGAATTACTGGTCACCTATATTTCAACCTTCGATACATGTGCATATAAAAACGAACACGAAGTCAAACCCTGCACGCACCTCTATTTTTTCAAATGATGTGCGTACTACAAATTAATTATCACTTGCTTCTATGAACAAAAACATCGTGAGGGAACCTGCATATCTGAGAATTTCCATAACGTTCTTAATGGTGTGTAAGACCCGCACTTGCCTAACGTGGTGGACTATGGTCCTTACCCCGCTCATTATGAGAGGAAACCCGAGCCCAATAGTGGAACAATTATAGGTTGTGGTGATCATAACATGGCCCTTCAGAGGTAAGTGGTCTCCGCAATCCATGCACATTGGTAACACCAGATACGACATAGATTGTCTAACACTGCAACCGCACTGCTAACTGCACTGCACTTTAAAACACTTCACGGTTCAAAAAAGGATGGTAATTAGCTGGAGTGAAGAACCTCACCACCAAGCATGAGCTGGGAGGTAACGTTTCCAACTGGCAAAGGAAGGTACCTAGCACCAATGCCATGTCCGTTGATGCATCACCAATCGACGGTACCTCTTATATCCTAAAATTCGGAACTTCATCTCTCCGTCTATCCGTATCAATAAACCACTGAACAGATCGAATATAAATGAGTTTATATATAAATTTCGCTATTAAGCAACAAACAGAAACTTTTGAACGTCTATAGAAACATTGACATTGTAAGATCTTGCATAAATATGAACATCATGAATGGACACAGCACCGGTATAAAACAATGCTATTCTTGAAGGATCAACGTCCCGCGAGTAACTCGGCCGGTAGAGGTCGTTGCGTGACCCCACCACCCCCCCACTTCACCAACCCCTGCCCCGCCAGTCGGACTAGTCTTGATATATTCCTAGATTTAGCACAGCCAGCTCAGCGCTAAGGAGGCAAGTTTGTGAACTAAGATAAAAGTTCCGTTCTATTCAACGATGGTATATGGACGTGGCTGCAGTGATAACCTTGTGGTTTCAATGTCGGTGACCCGCGCTGGCGATCCGGGTTCGAATCTTCGTCGTATATAATTCATGATATTACTGAAAATTATCCCTTGTTTTGGTTACATAATTATCGACATCACCATAAAATACTCCAAGACGTGTGAAGTCTGCCAGTCGGCACTTGGCCAGAGTAGGAAAGTACAACCTCTATGTACTAGTGGGAGAAACTTGTGATCGGGACGATGAATATGATTAACTGATCAATTGAGTGTGTGATTGAGAACTATTGATAGCATTTTTACCGTCCAGTTTGCGGTGTTCAAGTTACCAAATTAAGAGGCAAGTGGTCTACTGAACTAATATATTTAGAACTAACACATCATAAAGAACCAGATCCCAAGAACCAAGTATTTATTTGACAATGTCTCAATCCGAATGTGGACACGATCGGAAAACGAGGGTCACCTGCCAATGCAGCCGCGTACGTTGAATCCCTCATAATTTAGAAAGAGTGAATGCTCAGCAAAACGACTCTACGAAAGTTGAGAGAGTCGCTGTCTTCTGAAGATAACTGTGCTATAAGTTAATTTGTGCTCTGTAAGACGACTTTGCAAACTTGGGAGGCAATGTCTCTCAAACGAATAGTCTTAGGTTCCGACTATGAGGCAGACATATATAAGAGAGATAATATGTGTTATCTGGTCTTGGTTTCTACCACAAATGGCCAAGGGTATGAGTATTAAATGGGCGTTAATTCATATAACAAGCCAATAATTGCCAATGTCCTTAATTATAGTTTTTGTAAATAACTTACAATTAAAATGTGTGGGCGAATTTCAAACAAAACATTACCGAATAAAGTCGATAAAATTATCGACCAGAAGGTCACAACGCCGACAAAGTTAAACTGAATGCTTCCTCTTATAACGTCGCAGACAACTTATTAAATTCGTCATTTATTACAAGACCCAAAATATTTGCAATTATGCAAATATCTAATGACTTAAGCTATTGAAACGATTTTACATAAACTCGAAATTCAATTTCCAAATTATCAGATATCTTATGTTTAATTTTAGAAATATTAGAAGATATATTTTTTTTTAAATTAATAAATGGATGATTGCCAACTTTACGCTGTAATTATCCAATGACTTGATAGGATTTTAAAGTTTTGATAGTAAAATACATTGTTATTAAATTAGTATTAATTTACTTTGAGACAATCATAATGCATAGCATAAAATGTGCGTGCGGATTGTAACAAATTAAATGAATACTAATATAATAACAATGAATTTCCGCAAAGTAACACCTGAAACTATCAACTACATATAAATACACAGTTCTATTACGCATTATATAATAATATAAAAAAAGTTATCAAATATCTCTGGAAATCGGACGTAGGATCGGAAGGTGGATACTGCGCTTTGGAGCCTTTTTTTAAGAGTATATTCAAGTAAACGCAAGATTTCAGAAAGAAATTATCATAAAAAGATTCACAAAATATAAATAAAATTAACAATTCTAAGAATGTCAACAATCCATTGATTTCGCACGTTCCCTGCAACTGAAGCGAAGATATTTGTTGCCATAACCGAATAAGCCCCAGAACATGTTGCGCTATTACCAATAATTATTAGTTTGAGGCCGACACGATGTGTTTTGAATTAATAGAATTGCCTCCGTTTAATTCTAAATGGTAACGATTTCTTAATTAAAGTTCAATTAAAAGTTTTATTATTATAACATTTAACCAGACCTTGGAGGAATATGATCTAGTGTTAATTCAGTAATTCAGAATATAAACAACAGTAAAACTATACATGTCGATTTTCGACATGTCCATAGAATGAATCTATCTATCAACCTCATACAGTCCATTGCTGAGACATAGACCTCTCGTAGTTGGCGCCACACCATCCATCCTGCATCCATGGGCCATCCTGGGCCCTCTGAATCCAACGGCTCCCAGCCGTTTTCTTCAGATTACATACATTATTGACATAGAAGTCGCTTTATATTTTATTGAAATTGTTGTCTATCTGTCTGCACACACCACGTATCACACCGCATTTAATAAACAGATTTGGTTGATACTTTAACAACCTATATTATGAGTTACATAGTATACTTTTTATCCTGGGAAATGAATCTGTTCCTGTGTAGTAGGAAACAAAATTGAATATGAACATTCTGTTAGGAGGGTAGTAGACAAAATGTTGACCGTCCGGCTGCAGTTTTGTTACAGCTAAATTAACATTTCTAAATCATAAACCTACACAAGCCCGTTCCTAAAGTAATACGGGAGTAATACATGTAAACGTAAGGCTTAACTTATCTGAAGCGCAGCGAGAGAAGCCTCCTAGTTTACAATATAAATTGAATTAATCACGTCCTTCTATCTTTTTTTGAAGTTGAGGTGCAAACTCCTTGGCTTCCTTCTCAGTTAGCAACGTGTCCGTTACGTATTTGAAGTGTTTTTAGATAGACAACGTCTTCGATGTTGGCAGCGTCGTTCAGGTCCAAACGTAAGGTGTCTCATAACTGCCTATTCCTGGGCTAGAGGCTTTCTCAGAGGGGCATTTAAGCCACGAACCTCCACCTCAAATACCTAAAATAAATTATGGAGGTCACTAAAAAACTTTCCATCAATATGTCGGGAATCAATTTGGCCCAACTGAAGTGATTTTTACACACGCTACGTACGTTACGAGGATAAATTTATTCATAAATATTTACATTATTTACCTAACTACTTCCTATAGTTATGCGATCATTTGTCTGAGCACTTTGAATAGCACTAATTGTATCTCTCTCTCTAAAGATCGTAACCACGAAGCATAAAATGACTGTCCGAGATGACAATAAAGCCTGCGCTGTACCCGCTCGCTCTAGGAAACTTACATGTTAAAAGAGAAATTATTGAATTCTACCATTTAGCTGGCAGTTTTTTATTATATAATACAATCCACATTAACAATATTGTAATGGGGCTGAGTATGTATATCAAATATTTGTGGGTACACTTCGTTGTCGATAGAAATATCTCAACTATATTTCTTTTATTTTTATCTGTCTGTCTGTATGTTCACGTGTCACTGAACCGATTCAGATGATTCTTGGCATATTTGCAACTTATATTCTAGTTCAAAAATTTAGGATACATTGCATCCCAGAAAATGGTAATCTTCTCATTGAACTTTCCAGATCCAGAGAGATTCCAGATTTACCCATATAATATACATAGAAATTCTCAAAATTTACCTTCCTAACCATGGATAACTGCTCAAAATAAATTAACATGAATAACAATAAGATAATTAATATCTGTTCCGGAGCACATCCGCGCATTAGAGAGCACATTTAGAGTACTATTCGTTATCTTTACACAGTAAATCGAATGCAACGCCGATCTGCATTGAACAGCATCATACGTCGTCCACAAGGAGCAACCCTTAAATACCACTAAAGTTATGACAAGCGATGTTAATATTCGTTTGTTTTTTATACGGTCACAAGCCGTATACAAATCAAGTCGGGTAACGAGTTGTGACTAGTGTGCGCATTACGCGATCATTACATGACGTAACGCACAAACATGCAGGGTTGTTGCGCTGTTCCTATTGAGCTGTCGCGGGTGCGGTGGTGATTGGTGAGTTTACCTTATCCGTAGTTATGGTTATGTACTGTTTATTTTAATTACGCAATGATTGTTAATTATATCTTCTCCCGCCATGTAGCTTTGAATTACATTACCGGTCGGTATCTATTCTAGCGGTTTTAGAGCCAATATTCGGAATGATGGCATGAGACCTAATGGCATACCTTATGGAGTATGGACCGATCACTGGTGTGGACACAACTTGTGTTGATACACTAACACCATGTCCACGCTACTAGCACCGTTGTGGTTAGCAGTTTCGGTGGTAGATATTTTTCATAGCTTTCGCACACGAGACTCTTGGCCCGTGGAGCTGTGAAGCTTATATTCATAGAAGTAACAAAAAAGCTGAAATACTTCTTGCTCGACGTATAAGCTTTGCGATACAGCGAGGAAATTTTGCCAGCTTTGTGGAAACTGCACCAGAGGGGCCTAGTTATATACACTTGTTTTTTTTTTTGTTATTTTTGTGAGTATACGTTAATATTATCAGAATTTATGGTATTGGTCGATTCATTTAAAAAGTAATATTTAACGATCCTATCGTAAAGTTGATATAGATCCTGACAATTAAGTGTCTCGAGTTCGATTCCCGTCACAGCAGTAAACGTATAATTGTTAATGTTGTTCAAAATAATATTTATGTATATTACTTTATAAATCTGTAGTATCTGTGTTTCTGTACATTCTATTTTTTGCCCAAGGTTATGGTAAATATTTGTTATATGACTCACTGACATCAATTTGACCATTTTGAAATGTTTTGCCTGTCTGTCTACATATCCCGGTATAACCCAAGAACGACTTGATATAATGAAAATGTTGTGAGAACACTTGATTGCGCAGATTATAAGCTATATGAAGAATCTGTAAACCTAATGATGTCTAAAACAAGACAAAAAACATACAATTTAGAATAATCATGTATATATAATTAATTGTTCGACCCGAGCAACGTCGGAGGGGACCACTAGTAAGTATCCATATAAAACGTTCTTGTAAATACATGCCACAACACATTATTGCGCTCTTGCGTGCCTGTGTGTGTTTGCGTACTTGCGCGTGTGTGTTTGATTCCAATAATACTTACAAAAAACATTAAAACCTTTTCTTTGTAGGTAAATGGACATTGTAAATTCTCTATTCAACTGTTGTTCATCTGCGGAACTCTCAAAGATCACATTTAACAATAACAGCTCGAATCTGTTACTATCAAAGACTATTTGCATAACACTCCGCATCTGTTAATAGTTTCTAATAGATCGGTCAAACATTAGCTTTTGTACCGCGGTGCCATTGTATAAGCCCTTGCACCCTCGCGGCCTTACCAACCTGACGCGAAAGTTATGGCAAGCGTGACTCGATTGTATCACCCATTTTCTGCTTCAACCTCATTCAAGAAACTTCATTATTCCTATAAGCAACGCCGAGACGCCATAATATCGACAATAATCGATACCTAAAATATTTCTACTCAACGCATGGAAACGATTGAAATTTTAACACAGCGTCAACTTTTTTTACCTAATAAATTGATGTTTCACTACAATCTCACTACATGGTAACTGATGTGTTTTTGAATGGTGAAACGTATAACTTGTCTATTCACTTTTGCCTTGAACAACCACATTATAATCTGGCGAGGAAACCGACAAATCGTTTATCCAACTTCCGACGGGAGCCTATATTGCTTAAAGTGCCGATCACTAAAAACACGCTCACATGTATCGCTATCCGCTCCGATTACCGGACGCGTATCGTCGCGTGTGTGGTCATTGATACGCGATGATGCTAGAAGATACGGACTGTATCTCGAGCCGGTGTTTGTCCAGTCATAAAAGTAAGTACGGATCATCTTCATAGGATTACAACTGTCCCATTGCGTACAATGAGCTTGGATATCACCTGGGCTCGGTTATTTTCTCACACTACGAGAAATTTACTTAAAATATTTTTTTAACAGCTTTGGGAATAAAGGAGAATATATTAGGAACTCATAGATATGCAGTCACACTATTTATATTTCTATACGGTTTCTGTCCGCGTTCACTACTAGATACGGAACTTCACACGATACACTCGATAAAACGGTGATAACGACGTAATTATCGGATAAGGAAAACATGCACATATGAACCCAGCTTTATGATTAACGCAAGTCACATTGATATGAGAGTTCTTATCGAGCATGTGTATTAAGTTATTACTTTAACCCAAGTTTATTTCCCACGACTACTCTACCGAAGGACGCGTCATGTCCGGCGATGTAATTAATTTTGTTGCATAAACATTTTAATATATTTCTGGTGTCGGTTTGAGTGTCAGCGGTGCATAATCCCTTAGATACTTTAGACTTTAGTGGAATTTAGTAATTTAAAACTGTTAAATAAGGTAATTCTATAAATTTCCATTTATAACTGAAAACTGAAGATTACAATTAAGGTATATGTGAATCATTATACAGTATAAAATAGAAGTCTTTCTCCGTCGTGTCATGTCACGTCTACCTCAACGCAAAAGTTACAAAAATTTGCTGCGAGATTTTTAATGCGGTTTTATTAAGGTGAAGATGAAAATAAAAAACAGTTATGATGAAAACGACTAACTAGTATCTTGCTTAAAATCTCATGGACACACCTCGAAACTACGGGGGACGGAAGATGCTATGCTCTACGAGTTTTTACCGAGTCGGACAACATCATATATTCTTATCTCTCGAGACAACTAGCTAAATTTTTGGGTGCTATTGACGACAAATAAGGGTTCTTTTAATGGTAACAGCCTTCAAATGGGTAGAGTTAGCATCTGATGATATGTCGTTAACAATGCTCACACAGGCCTGCAAACCCATGAAGTAGCGATCCGGCACTAGGATTGCCTGAATTGCATTTGGAATGGACCTACAAAAATTACATCAAAAACACCTATAACTTAAGAACAAACATTTATCTGTCACATTAATATCTGGCCCGGCCGAAAATCGGACCTGGGACTCTTCGCTCGGCAAGCAGGGACTCTACCAACTGAGCTAAGAGGTCATCAATAGAAGAAAGAAATGGAATGGAAGTGCATCACATTCACGCATAATTATGACGGTTTTCTAGCGCTGCCTCCTTGCTTAACGGCTGCAGCATTGCCTACGTCATAACTAACTAAAAAACTCAATAAAGTATGTGTATTATTCACAGTACTTTAAACCACTGTGATATTTTACAATAGATATAGGTGTATAACCACCAGCGTTAGAGCTATAAGATGTTAAATCTCAATTCCAGTACTCAAAACAGGTTAGGTACAAACCGACAACGGCCCAAATGCAGATAAACTTGCTTTAATATAATCTCAAGGCTTTTAGAAGTGTTAGAATATAAATCTTTAGATTATAGTTTGTGGTATAAAATTGTAAGTAGGGTGTCAATTATAATGGTGTATATAGAATAAGGAGTTCATATCATTGATATCCGATCTTGGAGAATCCTTCGTTTTAGTGAGGTATCATCATCACAACCTGTGTTTACTACAGGGCTAGAATTTGGAGTCTCGGGGGTATAAGTTATAATCCAACAAATTGATCCAGTGAGGGTTCGCAGATTTGTCATATCTTTGGGAATATTTTGGAAAATTTGAGTATTAAAATTTCCACGCAATATTTTCTTCATAGAAACCAGTGCGAAGATTCATTCTCGTATAATTCTATGTTCTCTTCATTGTTCGTAAGGTTCATATAAATCCGATACGTAGAAAGGCAAAGAATAAGATCTGGCAGACTTATTTAAGATGTTGGTAAAATATTGAAGCAAGACTATCATATCACTTACTAAAGTACAGGGAAACCTTGAAGCTCAAGGTCCGAGGAATAGCAAAAATATGCATAGATTTGCATACCCGTTGTCCACAGACCAACAATCTCCCGATATTTTATTAACTCGGGCCAAATATTAAAATAATCTATCTATATGCGGCATGTATTTATAGCTACA
Source organism: Agathymus mariae mariae (assembly GCA_018251895.1). NCBI lineage: Eukaryota > Metazoa > Arthropoda > Insecta > Lepidoptera > Hesperiidae > Agathymus > Agathymus mariae. Next base: position 25,707 of record DWPT01000257.1, read on the forward strand.
TCCATCCTTGAGTCCAAGCCAACCTGCCCTGCTAGTGTTGAACCCTGCTGAACAACGGACGAAGTTATGGCGCACCACCGGAGGTTTTCGTTAAATTGTGTACAATCCAATTTTATATTCGATGGTGGCGATGCTTGAGCATTATGCACCTACCTGCCTAGTTACCACCCTCGCCTAGAGTCCACTGTGAAATGTTTTTACGTGTTGAGCTGTAGTTTGAAAGTGATACAAAGCGTGTTCTTCCCTCCATTTATAGCGGTAATTATTTAACAACCCCGACCGGAAATCGGTCGTAGTGTCCCTCGATCAGCAGGCAGGGCCACATCCAATTGGGCTGTAGAGATGTCTTATGAGAGAAAAAGTTCATCTTAATAAAATTTATGTAGACGTTTGTTTCCTGTACAACTGAAGCATGGTTATATAAATTTAAACCAACTCTTATTTTGTTAGATTTTAATTCAGCATGAAATTGCCAATGATTATCAAAACATCCATATGAATATCTGACTTGTTTGAATTAAAATGTTTAGCCAAAATCCATAGACGAATAAAGTTTGGAAATATACACCGTATGATTTGTGAGTAACACGGCAAATGACAATTCTAAATTATTCTACGACGCCCACTGATGAAGAAAACAGCAAAAAGACATTTTACTATAGGAAATACAATCAGTCAGATAATCATTAAGAGCACATTATTATTAGCACTCTTCTAAAGTGCCTAAAGGTTGATAATTTGTTGTTTTTTTTACAATCCCGAGATTTAGGAAATTGTGTTAACATCCACTGTTGGTTTTACTTATCATATCATGTTCATACCAGCAAAAGACTTACCGTCATAAGAGTCCGGGATGTACAAGGGCTTGCCGACTAGTTTCCCCTTCTTCCCCGACAGAGGAACAGCCTCCACACGCCGGTGCGCCTCCAACACTCGATACAGAAGCACTGATCTATCCTCGCCTTCGAACTTCACCACACGCGGTAAAGAAAACTTATCCACAAACTCTTTCAATGTCATCACATCACTACTTTCGTCTTCGGACTCCACAGAGCCGTTACGTCGTCCGAGTAAGAAATTGTCCGACCATTCCGCGTTCGGTCTCCGGTCCAAGTACTCTGGTCTTCTCTCGCTGCTCCGTGGCTTGTACCTTGGGGGTCGATCTCTCCTCACTAAAGCTTCGTTTGCTTCCGCAAGCCATCTGGTAACCAATCGCTCCCTTTCGACGTCTAGATATCGGGGCTTGGAAGCGTCGCAGGCGAAACGAGCGGCGTCGAAACAGTATTGTGGGGGAGGAGGGCGAATCCGAGG